>CAWUFW010006839.1:600000-790000 GCA_963921515.1 Calotriton arnoldi | reverse complement strand
TTCCAGAAGGCTATGCCTTCTATAAACTTGATAGGACGGACAAGCGGGGTGGGGGTATCGCGCTTGTTCACAATTCGCACATTAAAGTGCGTTGCAATTCTCTTGTCCCTCTATCTTGCGAAGCCTTTACTTTCTGTCCTCATTTAACGGACAATGTATCCTTTAATGGCATGTTGATATACCGTCCTCCAGGTCCTCGTATTAATTTTATTGCTTTATTGAACAGTATGTTAGAAGCTAATATCTTACTTAGTAATTTCACCGATTTAGGTGATCTTAATTTTTATCTGGATATGCCCTCCAATGCTGACACAGCCACTTTACTTCAAAACATGGAGGCATTGGGCCTTTCACAGAGGATATCTGGGCCTACACACTCTGCTTGCCATACATTGGATGGAATTGTTTCCAACTGTCTCACTTTAGGCAACATTACTACACTATCCCTTCTGTGGTCAGATCACAGGGCAATTTTCTTTGAGATTAGTTACGTTTCATCAAGTCAGACATTAGCTGGCTGCCCCAGATGGATCTCTTCTCGAAAGTGGCATAATATTCGAGCTGACGAACTGGCCACTCTGTTACATAGCTCCACTCCAAACGAATCGGAGAAGTTGGAACTTGAAGTGGCGCAGTACACGCACTGGCTGGACACAGCGGCTCATGCCCTGGCGCCAGTTAAAAAGTCGCTGATAAAAAGACAAAAACTATCTGCACCATGTTTCTCTGACAAACTTAGGGTAGCTAAGCAGGGCTGTCGCAGGCAGGAGAAAAAATGGAGAGCAGGGTATTCTGAGGAGGAGACGATTATTTATAAAAAATGCCTAGCTGAGTACAAAAAACTGATTGTCCAGGAAAAGTCTATTTTTTATACCACCAAAGTGGAAGAAGCATCATCGACAAAAGAACTATTCGTGACAGTCCAGAACCTTTCTGCGAGACTCTAGTAACTGCTTTTAGGGAGAAAGTTGAGGGGGTTTTTAATAACTTTTCCTCTTCTCTGTTGTCTATGTAATCTGACACAGAGGCTCTTCCTTGCTCTCAGCTGAACAATACCTTTAGTCTCTTCGTTTCGCCCTCTACTGAGAGAGTTGCTGATATACTCAGGTCAGCTAAATCTGGGTCACCCTGTGACCCCTGTCCACCTAAAATTGCAGCCTTAGTGGCTGATACCTATGCCCCCAAGCTCTCTGCGATTTTCCATCGCATGTTTTGCTGGGGCCAGTTTCCATCAGAATGGAAAAGGGCACTTGATTTGCTGCTTATCAAAAAAAACTCTCTATAACCTTCAAATCCGAACAACTATCGCCCGATTTCCTGCCTACCACTTCCCGCCAAGCTGATCGAAAGTATCATGAATGAGCAATTGGTTAGCTATGTCCAGGATAACAACTTACTGGACGCTACCCAATTTGGTTTTAGGGCTGGGCACCGCACTGAATCTGCCCTCTTAAAAGCTACAGAGGAAATCAGGAGCTCGCTTGACAATGGGAGCAGAGCGGCTCTGATCCTGCTTGACCGATCAGTGACCTTTGATTCAGTAAATCATGGGCTGCTGTTGGAGAGGTTGAGCAGGATAGGGGTGACAAAGGGTGCATGGAAGCTGCTGGACTCGTTCCTTAAGGGACACGTTCAGTCAGTTCGTCTGGGTGATTTTTCGTCTAAGGAATTCTCACTGCCCTGTGGTGTACCCCAGGGATCGGAAATTAGCCCCACACTTTTTAACATCTATGTCACCCCATTAGCATACCTCATTAGATCCTTTGGTTTCACCCTTACCTCCTATGCTGACGACACCCAGATTGTTGTCTCATTAGGTAGTGGAGCTGTAGTAGATGGCTCAAGATTTCGTAATTGTATGCAAGCAGTGAGTTTGTGGATGGCTAAGAAGTGTCTGAAACTAAACTCAGGAAAAACGGAGGTGCTCATTGTGAGAAGTTGGCCTGGCATATGCTGTCCACTAATTATAGTGGGCACCTTGCACCAGTCCAAACAACCCCTTATTGGAGATAGGTTAAAGACAACCTTATTGAAAGCTATCCTAGTGGTAGCTATGGAGAGCAGCCTTCAGGCTAAGTCTTGAAGGAATGTAAAGCAGCTTGTTTTACCAGTCTATAATCTCTTGAGTGACCAAATGAAAGAGCACCACACCAGGTATATATTCAAAATATATGTATTTATTGCTAAACACACCCCTCTAGTCTCTTTATGAGGCTAGAGTTCAAGTACATAAGTTAGAAGTTATTTAAACACAGTAATAGCACAAATACACGTTTGGGCCCTAGGGCGTACCAAACCATATACCAATAAAGTGGTATGCGAACCACGACTGAACTAGACACTAGGCCTAGAGCCTCTAGAAGTGCTTGGACCACAAGGAACCACCCAAGGTAGTGACACAGGGGACCTACGGGAGACGCGTGCAGTGTAAATACACAACCGCGATACGCCGTTGACTTCTATGGAGAAAGTCGGGATCGGGAAATTATAGAAAAGGGACACTTAAAAGAGGACTAGGACAAAACCCTTTGCGATCTAGGACTTTGAAGAGTCTCTACCCACGGGAGCACCGGAGTACTCATATTACCTCACCCAGGGAAGCCGGGTGCATAGGTGCCTTTCGGGGTCGGGTTTCGTCGTCGATTCGAATGGCGATCTGCTGCAAAGTGCTGCTGGCGGCCAAGAGAAAAGTGTCCGGGTGGATCCAAGAGTGGATCGGAGTTCTGAAGAACCTGAAAGCAGAGGGGACAGAGTCTGGGTCACTAGCCAGTGACCAGGGAGGCGATGGACAGATGCCCACCGATGTCGAGTGCTTCAGGTGTGTTGACGGTCGTCTTGACTCTTCAGCCACGAGGTCCAGGAGGCGTTGTCGGCGACCAGGAGCGGGATTCGGGCTGGTACACAATGTCTGTCGAGTGCTGAGGTGTCGGCGACCGGATTGGACCCAACAAGCCTTGGCAACGGCAAGTCTCGAGGAAGATGTAGATCGTCGATGGTGCAGACCAGCAAGGTCTGTGGAACTCACCCAGCAAGGGTAAGTGAGGGCAGGCCTGGAGCAACCAGGATGCCAAGTAAGAAAAGGATTGGCCTTCGTTGAGGGCTACTAGCCAACGGGCTAGCGACCGCGAAGGAGCCTCATGACGCCGCACGTGGAGCTGGCTTACAGGACACTCGTGGAGTGGGGGCCAGTGATCTTCGGTGCAGGTGGTGCTGGAGGCTAGGGCTCCTCGGAGCCCAAAGCACGACTTCTTGGGAGACCCAGAAGATGGTGCACTTGCAAATGTGCTCGGTGTCCAGGGGTCACGGTCTCAAGTCACCCACGATAGCCACGGGCCTCAGCTTTGCTGGGGACTCAGGGTAGCCTCGGGGAAGTCTGAGAATCCACCTCTGGTGATGCGATGACTTCGGTGTCCGACGGGAGCTTCAGAAATGCGAACCGGACAGATGCTTCTTTGGTGCCTGCCAAGCAGGGGAGTCACTCCTTGACCCCAAGGGAGATTCTTCAGTCCTCTAATCTTGTCGTAGAGCGTCGAAGGTCCAGGATTCAGTTTCAGAGTTTCATCCAGGTATAATCTAAAGTCCTAAGGACTGGGTTCCTACCTTTATTCTAAAAATAGGGGTTGGACTACTCTGTGGCCCCACCTATGGGTGGGTCAGGGCAGAGGGGTGGCTACACCCCTTTCCTTTGTCCAGTTCGCGCCAAAGCAGGGGCTGCAAGCCCCTGATCCGGTTTGAACTGGGTATGCACAGGGACACCAAATGTGCCCCCAGTGCAGGACTTCAAAGCACCCGAAAGTGCTCCCGCCCAGCCCCAATACACATTATCCTGTCTGGGGAGGTGGTCACACCTCCCTGGGACAGGAAACCTATTGTCCAGGCCTCCCTGCCGGAGTTTCGTTCAGCAGCAGGAGGCCAGACTCGTGTCTGTGGCAGCAGCATCCATTTTGTGATGCCAGGGCTCTGGAAAGAAGTTACCGGACTAGTTAGAGTTAACATGTCTTTCCTCTAGAAGGGTGGAATGCTACCCCCGCCGCCAGGATTGGCGGGGGGTAGTATTCCAAGATGTTTGACACCAAACACGACATGTTTAGGTGCAGCCATTCCAAAGTTAGCATTTTACCGCGAGGATATAATGCGCTTAAGAGTATATGGTCAGGCTGCACTACAAACAGCATCAGAGATGGTCTCCGAACGCTGCAGAGGGGCCCTGCTCATGCAGGGGCACCCTCTCACATAGGAACCATGCACTCTGCCTTTAGGATTGATAAGGCCTGCCTTAGGAGTGACTTATAGGTTTATATGTGTGTATGTATTTCGTGATATAGGTAACCTATATCACAGTAAGGGGTGCATGCACCACCTTACCCAGGCTGCAGTAGCAGACCTGTGGTGTCAGTTTGGATGGCCTTTCAGGGGTGGCATAATACATGCTGCAGCCCCTGGCAGGCCTCTGAGGTACCTATGCCCTTGGTACATAGTATACCATATACTAGGGACTTATAAGGGCACTCCAGATTCCAATCAGAGATGTGCCTAAGGCACATGGAAACCTTTTACAGAGAAAGCAGATAGACTGGGGCCCTGAATAGCAGGATCCCAGTCCAACTAAGTCATAAACCAACAAAACACCATAAAAAAAGTGGGGGCAACCATATAGTCAGATTCCACCTTCCTACATAACCCCCCCAAACGAAAGGAGATAAGGCTAACCTTGGCCAGTTGAGCCTTCATTGACTAAGTGGTCATATAAGGAAGCACCTGCACTAGCATGGTTGCCCCCTGTCTTATGGTCCACTAAGCAATCCCTCACCCTAAGGGTATAAGAGGGTCTCCACCAAGGGGAATCACTACCTGTGGTGTGCTTAGGTAAAGTACAAGGCTGGTGAGGTGTCTGAGTAGGGAAGTGAGGCCCCAGGAATGTTGGCCTCAGTTTCCTCAGATCACTGGTCACCCTGTATGCCTGTCTTTCCATGACTGAGTTGCACTTTGCTCTAAGGGTCAACCTTTGGCTGCCTACAGCTGGGGGTTAGGTCCCTTTGGATGGACTACTGGAGGGACAGGGCAGGTTTGGAACCTTCAGGTCCCAGGTTTGCCCTTGCCTACCAGAGTCCTTCTGGGGGAGGTCCCTACATAAAGGCATGGGGGATCCCTCAGTGTGTAGAGGAGTTTTCACCTGGCTAGGGCTACTAGACTGGGTGCCCCTAATCTGCTGATGGGGGTTCCTCTGGACAGGGGGCCCTGGGGGTCCACTGACCTCCCTGACCTCTGCAGCCCTGGGCTGGCTGAGGCAGGGTAGAGAGGGGCAGGTTACCTGCTCCAGACTGGGTACCACCTTGGAAGGGTCCTCTGCCATCAGGGGTGTGGCCAGGCCAGGCCTGACTACCTCTGGGGCAGTTCCTTCACTAGGGGTAGGGTCAGTTCCCTGAGGAGGCTGACCCTTACCTACTGTCTGGAGGGAAGAAGACTTTTCTTCAACCCTTGTGCTCTCTTTTGGGGGAGAGTGGGCCATTCTGCTCAGGCTCCACCTCTCCAAATCCTTGGGCTGGGGCTGTGGCCATTACAGCCCCACTAACATTTACAGGGACGCCCAGCATCCTGAGATGGGTTTGGTGTTCAACTTCAGCCCAGGCTGAAATTTCCAGATCATTGCCCATCAGGCAATCTACAGGTAGGGTTGGGGACACTGCCACTCTTTTGGGCCTGTGACCCCCTCCCAGCTGAGATTGACTATGGCCATGGGGTGATCTGTTCTGACACCATCAATGTTGGTCACCTGGTATTTAAACTCAGGTAAAAGCTGGTGAGGGGGACTAGTTTCCTGCCACCATGGTGACACTAGCCCCTGTGTCCCTAAATGCCACAGCTTTCTGACCATTAATTATTGGCTCCAATCTGTACCTGCCCAATGCTATGGGACCCATGGTAAAGGTGGCAAATCCTATACCACCATCAGAGTCAGAGGAGTCTGTTGAGGGGTCCCTGTCTAAACTAGGGCCCACCTCTGTTCCTCTTGCAAAAGCACCTAACTTTTTGGGTGCACTACTCCCAACTGGAGGATTACTACTGGTAGTACCAGGAGGGGTGGTAGTAGTTGTGGGAGGAACATTTTCTTTATTGCCAATCCTGGGGCAACTGGGATCAGTTTTCCAGTGCCCAGGCTTTTTACAGACATGGCAATATGGTTTCTTTTCAGGAGAGGAAGGAGTTTGGGACCCACCCCCAGAAGAGGAATTTTGGGGCCCTGTAGGGGACTTATCCTTAGATTTATCCCCACCTTTCTCTTGGGACTTAGTAGAATCTTTCTTCTGGTCACCACCCTGATTTCTAGTTTTTACTCTGGTTCTGACCCATTTGTCTGCCTTCTTTCCCAATTCTTGGGGAGAGGTCAGATCAGAGTCCACCAGATACTGGTGCAAAAGCTGGTTTTGACAATTATTAAGGATCTGCTCCCTCATAGTCAAATTGTACAATCCTAAAAAGTCATGCACTTTGTTGCCATGTATCCAACCTTCCAGAGCCTTTGTAGCACAATCTACAAAATCAACCCAGTCTTGAGTCTGAGCTTTTTGGGTGTCTCTGAACTTCAACCTATACTGTTCAGTGGTTAGGCCAAACCCATCTATCAGAGCACTCTTCAAGACTGTGTAATTGTCAGCATCCTCTTCTCTTACAGTGAGGAGCTTGTCCCTACCTTTGTCTGCAAAGGAGAGCCACAAGATTGCTGCCCACTGCCTCTGGGGGACCTTCTGAACTTTACAGGCCCTCTCCAGTGCAGTTATCCATTTGTGGATGTCATCCCCACTCTGGTAGGGAGGGACAATCTTGTTTAGGTTTCTATGGTCATAAGACCTGTCCCTATCTCTAGGGATATTGTTGCCACCATGGGACTCTAGTCCCAACTTTCTTCTCTCTCTAAGGAGATCTAGGGATTCCCTATCTAAAGCCAATTGCTTTTTTCTGATTTCCAGCTGAGTTTCCTCATACTGGACCAGTCTGGCTCTCCTCTCATGAGAGGATTCCCTCCTGTGAGAGAAGACAGAGCTCCCTATAGAGGTGCCAGAGTGGTTAGACTCCTGAGAAGGAGATCTAGACTTCCTGGGCACACTCTTAATCCTTCCTGGGGGACAAAGAGGGCATCATCTTGATCATCCTCATCATCATCCACAGGAGGGATTGGGTTTTCCAGGTCAGGGTCATTGTCACCCTCCTGGCCAGTTTCAGAGGGGGCTGGGGGTATTGGTACCCCTGGCCTCATCCTCTTCTTCTGCCCCACCCTCAGCTCCTACCCCTTCAGTCCCTACAGGCTTACTAAGGTCATAAGCCACCAACAACCCCTTGAGGTGTTGGGTGGTGGGGCTTTGGCCTGTCCTTATTTTTCTCAAGTTGCATAAAGCTCTCAATTCCAAGAATGGGAGTGTATCATACTTGGAGGGTGGAAGCTCAATGGCTTCCTGCAAGGATTCTTTGGATCCTACCCTTAAAGACATTACTAGTGTGGTGTGGTGTATGCACTACCTACTCTAGTGTGGCCTACTAAACTCTCTTGAGTTGTAGAAAGGGTTGTGCTATCCCTTAACACACAACTCTAAGTTCAGTAGAACTTACTGTATTCTAAGCTTAAATTATATGTACCTTAGGTACCTTTAGTGGTTTTCAGTTGATCAATTCAATTGAGATTATCTGGTAAAACAATAGCAAGCTGGAATCCCACACGCTGCACACCAATGTGAGAAGTTGGCCTGGCATATGCTGTCCACTAATTATAGTGGGCACCTTGCACCAGTCCAAACAACCCCTTATTGGAGATAGGTTAAAGACAACCTTATTGAAAGCTATCCTAGTGGTAGCTATGGAGAGCAGCCTTCAGGCTAAGTCTTGAAGGAATGTAAAGCAGCTTGTTTTACCAGTCTATAATCTCTTGAGTGACCAAATGAAAGAGCACCACACCAGGTATATATTCAAAATATATGTATTTATTGCTAAACACACCCCTCTAGTCTCTTTATGAGGCTAGAGTTCGAAGTACATAAGTTAGAAGTTATTTAAACACAGTAATAGCACAAATACACGTTTGGGCCCTAGGGGCGTACCAAACCATATACCAATAAAGTGGTATGCGAACCACGACTGAACTAGACACTAGGCCTAGAGCCTCTAGAAGTGCTTGGACCACAAGGAACCACCCAAGGTAGTGACACAGGGGACCTACGGGAGACGCGTGCAGTGTAAATACACAACCGCGATACGCCGTTGACTTCTATGGAGAAAGTCGGGATCGGGAAATTATAGAAAAGGGACACTTAAAAGAGGACTAGGACAAAACCCTTTGAGATCTAGGACTTTGAAGAGTCTCTACCCACGGGAGCACCGGAGTACTCGTGTTACCTCACCCAGGGAAGCCGGGTGCATAGGTGCCTTTCGGGGTCGGGTTTCGTCGTCGATTCGAATGGCGATCTGCTGCAAAGTGCTGCTGGCGGCCAAGAGAAAAGTGTCCGGGTGGATCCAAGAGTGGATCGGAGTTCTGAAGAACCTGAAAGCAGAGGGGACAGAGTCTGGGTCACTAGCCAGTGACCAGGGAGGCGATGGACAGATGCCCACCGATGTCGAGTGCTTCAGGTGCGTTGACGGTTGTCTTGACTCTTCAGCCACGAGGTCCAGGAGGCGTTGTCGGCGACCAGGAGCGGGATTCGGGCTGGTACACGATGTTTGTCGAGTGCTGAGGTGTCGGCGACCGGATTGGACCCAACAAGCCTTGGCAACGGCAAGTCTCGAGGAAGATGTAGATCGTCGATGGTGCAGACCAGCAAGGCCTGTGGAACTCACCCAGCGAGGGTAAGTGAGGGCAGGCTTGGAGCAACCAGGATGCCAAGTAAGAAAAGGATTGGCCTTCGTTGAGGGCTACTAGCCAACGGGCTAGTGACCGCGAAGGAGCCTCGTGACGCCGCACGTGGAGCTGGCTTACAGGACACTCGTGGAGTGGGGGCCAGTGATCTTCGGTGCAGGTGGTGCTGGAGGCTAGGGCTCCTCGGAGCCCAAAGCACGACTTCTTGGGAGACCCAGAAGATGGTGCACTTGCAAATGTGCTCGGTGTCCAGGGGTCATGGTCTCAAGTCACCCACGATAGCCACGGGCCTCAGCTTTGCTGGGGACTCAGGGTAGCCTCGGGGAAGTCTGAGAATCCACCTCTGGTGATGCGATGACTTCGGCGTCCGACGGGAGCTTCAGAAATGCGAACCGGACAGATGCTTCTTTGGTGCCTGCCAAGCAGGGGAGTCACTCCTTGATCCCAAGGGAGATTCTTCAGTCCTCTAATCTTGTCGTAGAGCGTCGAAGGTCCAGGATTCAGTTTCAGAGTTTCGTCCAGGTATAATCTAAAGTCCTAAGGACTGGGTTCCTACCTTTATTCTAAAAATAGGGGTTGGACTACTCTGTGGCCCCACCTATGGGTGGGTCAGGGCAGAGGGGTGGCTACACCCCTTTCCCTTTGTCCAGTTCGTGCCAAAGCAGGGGCTGCAAGCCCCTGATCCGGTTTGAACTGGGTATGCACAGGGACACCAAATGTGCCCCCAGTGCAGGACTTCAAAGCACCCGAAAGTGCTCCCGCCCAGCCCCAATACACATTATCCTGTCTGGGGAGGTGGTCACACCTCCCTGGGACAGGAAACCTATTGTCCAGGCCTCCCCTGCCGGAGTTTCGTCCAGCAGCAGGAGGCCAGACTCGTGTCTGTGGCAGCAGCATCCATTTTGTGATGCCAGGGCTCTGGAAAGAAGTTACCGGACTAGTTAGAGTTAACATGTCTTTCCCTCTAGAAGGGTGGAATGCTACCCCCGCCGCCAGGATTGGCGGGGGGTAGTATTCCAAGATGTTTGACACCAAACACGACATGTTTAGGTGCAGCCATTCCAAAGTTAGCATTTTACCGCGAGGATATAATGCGCTAAGAGTATATGGTCAGGCTGCACTACAAACAGCATCAGAGATGGTCTCCGAACGCTGCAGAGGGGCCCTACTCATGCAGGGGCACCCTCTCACATAGGAACCATGCACTCTGCCTTTAGGATTGATAAGACCTGCCTTAGGAGTGACTTATAGGTTTATATGTATTTCGTGATATAGGTAACCTATATCACAGTAAGGGGTGCATGCACCACCTTACCCAGGCTGCAGTAGCAGACCTGTGGTGTCAGTTTGGATGGCCTTTCAGGGGTGGCATAATACATGCTGCAGCCCCTGGCAGGCCTCTGAGGTACCTATGCCCTTGGTACATAGTATACCATATACTAGGGACTTATAAGGGCACTCCAGATTCCAATCAGAGATGTGCCTAAGGCACATGGAAACCTTTTACAGAGAAAGCAGATAGACTGGGGCCCTGAATAGCAGGATCCCAGTCCAACTAAGTCATAAACCAGCAAAACACCATAAAAAAAGTGGGGGCAACCATATAGTCAGATTCCACCTTCCTACACTCATCTTTGGTCCTTCGCCATCCTTCTGGTCTCCAAAATGGTGGCCAGTAGAGTTAGGCCCTCTCCTCCTGCCGGTTAAGAAAACCAAAAATGTGGGAGTAATCATTAACTACTCTCTTTCCTTCGTAGATCAGGCCAAATCAGTCACTTCAGCTGCTTTCTACACTTTGAGATTAATTAAAAAGATCCTTCCTTTTATACCCCTTCATCTACAGAAAACAGTAGCCTCTTCTTTGGTTATGTCCAGAATTGACCATGCGAATAGCCTATACCTAAACGCCCACCAGCAGGTGTTAAATAAATTGCAGACACTACAGAAGATGGCGGCTCAGACTCTATTGAAAATTCCTAGATTTCATTCTGCAGTAGATTCTATCAAGAAGCTACACTGGCTTCCAGTGAGGCAGAGAGTGCTTTTTAAGGCTCTCTGCATTGTTTACAAGGCTTTGCATGATCAAGGTCCTGAATTCCTCAAAAACAGCTTCAGATGGTACTTACCTTCCAGATCTTTATGATCCGCCTCGACAAAGCTGGTTTCTGTTCGCAGATACAGGCATGCCTCAGGGGCAGAAGAGGCTTTGTTGTGAGTGCCTCCAAAGCTTAGAACAAACTCCCTCTTTCTATTAAATCAATGCCAAATCTGTTGGCTTTCAGGAAAGCATTAAAAACCTGGCTTTTCAGATCCTGCTAATTTTCTCTTAAGGCTCAACTCATTGTGGTCCTTTCAGCCAGCGCCAAGATGCCCGTTGGGCATTCGAGCGCTTAATAAAACCCCTTAACATAACATAACATAACATAACCAATGTGCTTGGCAGTGTGACCTGTGCTTATGCCACTGTAACAATATATTGAGAAACAAAGCACTTGGCATTTTATCCTGTTTTGCCCTCTATACTCATCCCCTAGATCCTCCTTTTTAAATCCCGTGCTGCGCAAAACAAATATCAGACATTTCAGGTTAGGCCTGGAATTTCTGCAAAAATTGTCCTTGTCTGATATCAGTTTTGCAGTGCTGAATTTTATCAAGCGTGCACTAATCATTAGAAAACGTTATGAACTTTTACATATACATGTATTGGGTATCGCATTTCTTTGTATATTTTGTGTATATATCTCTTTTAGGGTCCTTTTCAAAGTTAGTCACTTTTGTTATTTGCGGGCCTCATTATCAAACATATATATTTTTTTGTACGTATATGTATAGTTAATTATAGTTGTAAAGTTTATGTTTTTGTCGGTTTATTATTAGAGTATGGCATATATATATTAGGATTATGGTGTATGTATTTATATACACTGTTATTTCGAATTTTATTTTCTTTGTTATTAAAATCTCGGGACTTTTCGAATTAAGTATTTCTTCACCCTTCATGGTTGACCGGTGCTGGGCTTGCTATTTTTATCATGTGACAATGTCACATGATTGCTTCCCAACAGTATTTAAAATATACCGTCCTTTTCGCGCCATCGGCACTTGGGCGTTTTTCAGCTGCTCCGGTAGGCTGCTACACTGAGAACAGAGCTGCTCAACATTTTGGATTGCCAAAATAGGTAAGCACGATGTGAAAATTCGTAGATGTCTTGGAATAGCTTGGGCGTCTGTTGTTTTCATTAAGTGTTTGCAATAACATATATATATCGGGAGCATTTTTCCTCTGCTTTTGTTTTCGTTTTTCCTTTGTTGCTGGATTTTGGCCGGGCATTGCTCCGCCTTTTTAATCATGTTGTTAATACTATAAATAATTGGTTCTTTGCTATTTGCAAGCACTTTGCATTTCCCTCTTACTGGATCTTTGGCCGGGTATTGCTCCGCCTTCCCCATTAGTTTGACAATGTTAGAAGACTGATATTTTGAAAATATTACAACGTGCCATTCCTTTTATTTATTTGGAGTCTTTCTGTAGTTTGTTGGCCGGGCATTGCTCCGCCAATTCTATTGTGTGTTAAGGTCTTTAGATGGACGTTTTGGTAGCATTTAAACGTACCGTCTTTTTCTTTAGTCTTTTCTTTTTACGTCATTATTTTTTCGAGGCTTAAACTCTGATTAGAGTCAAACCGGTGTTACTCGTGAAGTGTTATTGCTATCTTTCCTTTTGAGTAATTGCTCATACAGATCTTTCCATTAATCACTTGAGATATGTTTCTTTTTAGACGGCTATGGCTTAGTTGAAAAGCGTTAGATCATTTCATCATTATTATGTTAGGCATCATGTGTTATTCTAACTTTTCTGCTAAATAAAATCAGTAACCATGTTTTGAGCACATACCATTTTATGGAATATTCTTTTCTTATTTTTTTCTGTTTGTTGCTCATTTTCCAGCATCCTTTTTTAACTATCTGAGGGATTAGCAGCTCGTCTTTCTTGCTGGATACATTTTATCAAGTAGGTATAATATGTTTTTGCCCATACCTATAGAAAATGACTCAATCTTGACATCTCCATAATTATTTTGGTTTGTGCTCTTTTTTATATGGTGTTTGGGGTCTGCTTATCTGTTTCAGGGCCTTCTTTTTGAGGAGTCGGTTAATAAATCACACCAGTTCCCTTTTGAGATAAGCCACTATCAATATAAGGTAAATAATTATTTTTAGTGGTAGGTTAGAATATCTTCCTATATTCAAGGATGTACCTAGTTAGTACTGGAAAGATTATTTATTCTTTCCTTTTTTCTGTTTCTGTGCACTGCTTTCGAACCTACAGGTGTATTCTGGATGACAGGAATAAATTCTTGACCTGAACTACTTAAACCTTTTATCAGCCTACGTATAGATGCTGGACAGTTTTGGTAAATACATTTTTTCATATATTTTTTTCAGTACTTTATACTTTTTTGGAAAATATGCATGTATATTTTCTTTAACCTTTTCCCTCTTGCAGACACTATTTATATCTTCCTTTAATAAGGGGACAGCTTTGTTGATATGGTTTACATATAAAGTATGCAGATCATTGACAATAGTTTTCCACTGCATGTTTGTAGTGTTACATGTTTCCTGGGAGATTATATGTTTGTATTTGTGTTTATATCTTGTCAGGCTCGTCTTTTAATTTTCCTGTTTTATAAAAAGATAATAAGATATTATACCCTCAGTCCAATTATGGGTCCTTGTTATTATATGTAATCATTCTAATTATTAACTACAGTGACACTCAAAATCACATTTAATGATCATGTTGTATATGTATGTGATATATATATATATATGTTATTCTCTACAGAGCACAACATTCTGAGGTGGAAGTCCTGATGAAGACAGTGTTTCTGTCGAAACGCGCGTAGAGTCATCTTCCAAAACCACCCTACAAATGCAATCTTCTTATTTAAGTGTTGTCGTTGTTTGTTTGTTATAGTTTGTATTAAACCAATCATGTGGGACGGAATAATCATGGATATCAATTTGATTATATGTATGTAGTATGTCTCTGATTGTGAATGAATGTGGTCAGAATGTTGTATAATTGTTAGTCTCTGTATGAATATCTTTATGCTTATTATGTGTTTTTATAGTTACCTACCAATAGGTTTAAGATAATTTATAAATAAACTTTTTTATACATTTCTAATTTTTAGTGTCACTGTAGTTATTTCTCAGCCGTTCATGGCGTGAGGGTTTATGGTCTGAAGTAGCCCTAGAGTATTTACATTGATGAACTTTTACATATACAGTGATAGCACTGTATGAAAATGATATAACGTGTTTGATGTTGAGACATATGCTATATATGGCTTAAGCCATAGGGAATATGCAAGTTCTGAGGAACCTCCTAATGTTTTGCTGCTTTTACGATCCCCTACACTTATATTTTATACTTTGTGAATTGCTGATCAGCATGAGTTTTTAACTTTTATCATGGTTATGGCACTTTTATATAAGTTAATCTCTTTTATGATTATTGTATACGGAAATGTCTTTTAAAAATGACATATCATGCCGAATAATGACTGATTGATCTGACTTCACACGTTTCTGTAGCACCACCTAATGCCCCTGAACAAATTTACAGAAACCATAAATGCAATATACTATCAATTTGCAGATTGCATCAATCAATCAAACTGGATTTGTAGAGCACAACTAATCATCCGTGAGGGTATCCTGGCGCTGAGAACCTTCTGCTGAGGAAGTGTTCAGTTGAACAGCCAGGTCTTGTGTCCATTCCTGAATTTCTGCAGAGAGGATGAGGTGCAGAGGTTAAGGGGAGGTAATTCCAGGACTTAGCCGCGAGACAGGAGAAGGAGCGTCCTCCACTGTTGCTTTGGCGGGGGTGTGGCCAAGGGAAAGGGATGTAGAGTGCAGGTGTCTGGAGGGTAGGTGAAAATTCAAGTGGTGGTTGATGTATGGTCTTAGGTCATGTAGGACTTTGTAGCTATGGATCAGCATCTTGAATTGACATCTCTTCTGAATAGAGAGCTAGTGGATGTTCTTGAGGTGAGAGGTGATGTGGGTCTGTTTAGGGAGGTTGAGGATGAGTCTGCCTGCTGAGTTCTGTACAGTCTGCAGTATTTTGAGGAGGTGCGCGGTGATCCCAACATATAGTGCTTTGCTGTAGTCCAGATGGCTGTTGACCAGGGCCTGAGTGACGGTCTGTCTGGCGCTAACAGGAAGCCATTTGAAAGATATTATGGAGTATGCAGAGAGTGAAAAAGCATGCAGAGGAGACTGAGTTGATCTGGCTTTTCATGGTGAGTTTACTGTCCAGGATGATGCCATGGTTGCGGGCATGGTCTGTGGGGATGGTTGAGGGTCCTAGTTCAGAAGACGACCAGGAGTTGTCCCATGGGGAAATGTTGTTCCCAAAGATCAGTACTTCCGTTTTGTCTGAGTTAAGTTTTAGGCAGTTAATTTTCATCCCATCAGCTATGCTCATCATGCGCCTGTGGAAGTTGGCCTTCGTGGCAGTGGGGTCTTTTGATAGGGCTCTGACGATGTTGACCAGGGGGTCATGTAGGTGTTGAACAGTGTGGGGCTGAACGAGGAGCCTTGAGAGATGCCACAGATGATGTTATTAAGTTCCTAGGTGAAAGGTGGTAGTTGGATTCTCTAGTTTCTTCCCACCAGGAAGGATGCGGCCCATTTGAGGGCATTTCTTTGGATTCCGATGTGGTGAATTCTCTTGGTAAGGGTGTGGTGGGATATGGTGTTGAAGGCTGCTGAGAGGTCAAGGAGGATCAGGGTCTTTGTTTATCCTGGCCATGGAGGGTTCTGATCTCATCAGTAGCTGTGATCAGGGCAGTTTTGGTGCTGTGGTTGGTGCAGAATCCAGATTAGGAGGTGTCCAGAAGATTGTTCTTCTCCAGGTGTTCCGTGAGTTGATGGTTGCTAGCTTTTTCTAGGACTTTGGTGGGAAAGGGGAGAAGAGAAAAGGGGCGGTAAACTTTAGGTCTCTGGGATAGGTGGACGGTTTCTTGAGGAGGGGTTTGAAGTCTGCGTGTTTCCATTCTTCAGGGAAGGTGGCAGTGGTGATGAATGTATTGAGTATGGTGGTGAACTCTTTGCAGATCACCTTGCTCCAGAGGTGGAAAATGTGGTGGGGACAGGGGTCCATGGGTGCTCCTGAATGAATGGCATCATGAGGTCCGTGGTGTCTAGGGTAGTGAGCTGGTGCCAGGTGGTGAGCACAGGGTTAGCATCTGTCAGAGCGAGGAGGCTGTGGATCTTGGCAGCCGTGAGTTGGGTTAGAAGTATTTGTATATGTTGCATATTTGGTGTAAGAGGCAGTAATTATAAGCGGCAAGGCAGTCAGTCCAGGCGAGGAACAAACAGCTGGGGGAGCTGATGTAAGTACCTGTATAGAACTGCTATTCACTTATGATGCACCCACTTTCCTGGAGAAACACATACTTATATGATCCAGAGAAACAGTTGAAATATTTTTACCATGGAATCCTATTACCCAATAAAGACATGGCTAGTGCATTGAACCCTCACACCAACATCTTGAACCATGACCCCTTCTTATTCGCTGCATCATTGAAATGCACAAAGCATGAATGTGTTCCCTTTCACCTACCACACAGGTTACTCACTAGCAACAATTACAATGTGTTATGGAAGTTGTAGGACTCTTTTGATGTCCATCTACTTTTCAGTGACATTTATTTTCAATTGAAAGACCAAAAGAATGTTGTCATGTAGTATCCAATACCAATCATAAGACATATTACGGGGGTGAGGTTTGCAACCTAGAACAAGGTATCACATGTCTCTACAATAACAGGACATGCTAGGTATCCGATTACAGAGGCAATTGCTACAAATGGGAACGCAGATCTGTATGCAGTTCAAATATGCTATCAGAATATGGGTATGGTGTGTGTATGGCCCAGGAAAGTGACATCGCCTGCATTTTCAGAAGAGCTAGTCAATGACAAGTTGTTGAAGTACAAGGTGTCATTGAAGACAGGAAAAGCTCAGAGCAGGAGAAGTCCAGAGTTTGTGGCCAGGAAGTCCTCTATGACGGCTGGATAATGCTCTATGTGGGGCCCAGTGAAGCTTTCTACCTCCGGACTTAAACTCTTTTGTTGAAGTCAGATTTCCTCAGTGGGGCAAGGCTGCAGGCTGTAGCTGTGGAAGGTTTGACATCGTTGGATGCTGGTAGGTGTCACTCCCATTGAAACAGATTTTCTTCTGCAGAGAAGAATGTAATGGGAGCTGTGGCCAAGTCAGGCCCACTGATGATGCAGCCATGGCATATCGGCTGGCAGATTGCTCCCTTGATGGTTCTGCAGGCAAAACATTAGCAAAAGGTTTCTAAGGCCCAAGTTTTAGGGATAGGCAGGGGGAGAGTATTTTATTTTGTGAGCTAGTGAAAATTAGTGAACTTACTCAAAAATGTAAATGACTCAAAAATATAAGTTACCCTTGTGAATCAGGCCCTCTATCCTTTAAACAAGACATCAAAATCTTCAGCTCACTAAAGTAACCTGGCATTTTAATATTTGACAATACCCAGGAAAAAACCTGCAATTAGCATTACCGCTAAGTCTTATAATGGACATCACCAGGTTTAGATTCAGAAAATCTGTTCTTGGGACGCTCAAAACAAGAATGGAAAGGCACGCACTGCACAGAATGTTGCAGGCTATGTCATTATACAGCAGAAATCCTAGCTAATGTCGTATGCTGCTGCAACAGCCTCTCAATTGATCGACCAATTCTCTTACTCCCATTGTTTTGATGAGTAGGAATCAGATCTTGGACTATGTCAATCAAAGACTGTGAAGAAAATGAGATTTTAAAATTAAAACTAATTAACAAATCTGATAATTTGCCTCAGACATTAACGTGAAAACATACTGTAAAACGACACATAGTAAAAATGTGTAAAATGCACCAGGCAGCCATATTCACTGGTTGGATGTTGTTAGACTTCCCTGTAACAAATAGAAGCTTTAGAAAATGCTGAACCCTGCACAAATGTATTTGAGAACTTGACCTTAATGTGACTTACTTAGCATTATCATCAGAACCGCAGAATGTTTTACTTTATAATAAATTATCTTTCTTAAGCAACATGTTTTTGTTTGCACAGGGTTTGAACTTCCTATATATTTCCTGTTCAAATAATGCTAAATAAAAATTCGCAAAATGTAACAATAATTCTTACTTACATGAAATATGAAAAACATTACCTAATTAGAAAACTGCAAGTAAATGTGTCTATCTTTAGTATAGTTCATTGTCATGCAGTGCAACATTGAATAAATGACAAAATAGGCTCTACATTTACAGGCACATGCATCAACCTTTTTTTGCGAGCGCAAATGGTGCGATTCGCAAAAATCGCTCGCTTGCGCCCGCAAAAGGGCTTTTGCGATGCATCAAGGTTCAAGGCACTCGCAAGTTAAGAATTCGCAATTTATTGCGATTTCTTAAATTGCGATTGCATTTAAGGAATCGCAATTTGCGATTCCTTAAATGCAATGCAAGAACCACTTTAAAATAGCGATTTCGCTATTTAGGTGCAAATTACCGAGCAATTAAACTGGTCGGTAATTTGTAAACTTTGAAAAATGCAATAAAGTGCATTTTTCAAAGTTTCATGTTGCGCACACACATGCCCTTGGGGCATGTGTGTGCGCAACATGGGTGCACATCACTATTTCAGGGTGCAACAGGGTGTCCTTTGACACCCTTGCACCCTTGAAATTGCATGCGCAATTTTCGAGTACCTATTGGTACTCGCAAATTGTGCATGCACCTTCCAATTCATTCCTATGGGCCTGTAGGCCCATAGGAATGAATGGGACGCCATTCCTTATTTGCGACTCGCAATTTGCGAGTTGCAAATAAGGAATATGTAGGAATCGCTAATTTAATAGCGATTCCTACATGCATAGGCTTTTGCGAGTCCTTAATTGCGAGTCCTTAATTATCTCAATTAAGGACTCGCAAAAGCCTACTTTGATGCATGTGCCTGTAAGCTTCCCTGGGAACCAAGGTTAACGCTTCCAGAAACACAGCTGTTTGGTGATGTCTGTTACATTTTTAATAGTAGACTGTTGACTTTGTGTTTTTTCCATGGGAAATGAAGAATCAAGCCTGCTCACCATTGAAAGATGTATTTTCATTGGACCAAAGTAATCTCACCTGCAACAATGGGCCTGATTCACAGAACTAACTTATGTCAAAAACGTAAACGTAAACGTAAAGTTAGTACTTTTTAGGTATTCACAGAAGTTAGTGGTCCTAACTTTAGGACTCCTAAATGCCTTCTGTGAATACCGAAAGTCTGAAAGTTAGGAATTTTCTCAGTTTAGGAGTAGTAAAGTTAAGTAAAATCCTAACTTTAAGAATCTTTGGTATTCACAGAAGGCATTTAGGAGTCCTAAAGTTAGGACTACTAACTTCTGTGAATACCTAAAAAGTACTAACTTTATGTTTACGTTTACGTTTTTGACGTAAGTTAGTTCTGTGAATCAGGCCCAACGTGTTTACATGTGCTCATGTATTTTATATTAGTGCATGTTTCTAGTTAGACAGCTCTGTTCCGTGGCTATTCTTCTACTGCTACTACTGCTGATGGTTGCTGCTGCCTGCCACTTTGGAGGTGATTCTCCTAGACTCTCAACCTTTCTATTCCCATCCTTGACGGTTGTAGCAACTGCTGCACCTTTGCCCCATCATTTCCCTTTTGAGGGTTTATTTGTTCAGATTGCTACTGCAACTGTATGATGATGCTCTTTGGATATCAAGACTCGGCTGAGATTCATGAGCTGCTCTTTATGGGGAGATCGACTGCTTAATTTGATTATTAAAATGTATGCTCTTTTTATCTCACTCTTTTCTCAAACTTTTTATGGGTTCTAATAACTTTTGATTTTGGTCCTTTATTTAGAAAAGGGATCAACGGCCAGATGTACGATGAGCAAAATTGCGCCTCGCTAATTGCGACTCATTTGCAAGTCACAATTTGCGAGGCTCAATATGCCATGTACAAAAGTGTGAAACACACTGTTTGCGATTCCCAATGGGCTCGCAAATTGCCAGGCTCATTAATATTAATGAGCCTCTCGCAATTTGCGAGCCCATTGGGAAGGACAGGCCCTCCCAGGTATGGTGGCCTGCTGGGCTCAGCAGACCGCCATGTCTGGGACTGCTTTTAAATAAAGCAGTTTTTTTTTTTTTAAATGCAGCCCGTTTTCCTTAAAGGACCACTGCCTGCCCTTAAAAAATATTTTCAGAGATAGTCACAAAGTGGAAGGGGTTCCCTGGGGACCCCTTCCAAATTGCGACTGCATTACCACCCTCTTGAAGAGGGTGGTAATTTGCGAGTGTTTTGCGACTGCAATCACGGTCACAAAACATTCATACATTGGATTACGGATGCTATTAGGAAGGGAATGCCCCTTCCTAATAGCGACTTCGCAATTCTTAATAGCGACTCGCAAATAAATTGCGACTCGCTGTTTAGAAATTGTACATGGCACAGGGCCATTTTGCATGCGCAAATGGGTCGTAAACCCGTTTGCGCATGCAATTTAGGGTCGTACATCTGGCCCCAAGTCCATGCTTGTCATTTTGCATTATTGTTGATTCTTTTTTTTTTTTTTTTTTTATTTATTTATTATCGCAAAGAGTAAACATAAGAAAAAAAAAAACACAGACTGAGCTTCAAAGAGGATCATAATACATTAAATAAATGAATATGTAGGAAATACATACAAGAAAAAAGAAAAGGTACAATATTTTGATAATATTCAAGACCATTATAATCCTACTTTAGCCTAATTTAGCATAGGCCCCCAAATACGATAAAACTTCTTTCCAGAGCGGACACCTCTACTCTTAGCAATAAACATCTCTCTTTCAAAAACCTCCCTTAGCATTGCCCACCATTCATACGCTCTGGGTGGAAGTTTGGATGTCCATGCGCGGGCAATGCAAAGTCTTGCTGTTGTTATGATGATCGATATGAAGGATCTTAATCCCAAAGCCACCTCTGGCTTATAGCCAAGTATCAATTCTTTATCCGTTAAGTGTATATTAATTTTTAAGCGATTGGTTATTATACAAAAAACATCCCTCCAAAAAGCAGTCAGACCTGGACAAGTAATAAACATGTGCAGAATGTTGGCAGCAACCAATCCGCACTTTGCGCATTTACATTTGTCATTCGTATTTATGCCATTAGGATCAATCCATTTAGTTATTCGTTCTGGGGTATAATAGAGCATATATACGGTTTTGAACTGTTGTAACTTTAAATTAATAGAGTGTGCCGCAATATTTAAGCTCTCTAATGATTCTTCTATGTCCCCAGGACCTACATCCTGTCTCAGTATCTCGCTCCATTTAGATGCTATTTTAAGACTATCAGTCTCCCATATTTGCGAGAATAGTTGGTAAGCCTTACTAATAGTCAATTTTCCCCTAGGTGTAGATACGTCAGTATATCTGATCCCGTAAGATGTCTTATTTCTCTACGCCCCCATAAGCAGTCTCTTATCTGTAAATATTTATAGAACATGTTCCTAGGGATACCAAATGTCTTCTGAAGATCTAAAAACGTACAAAACCCAGTGGCATTATATAAGTGACTAAGTTGGCTGATACCATATGTATTCCAGGATTTGGCTTGTGTATCGTGAAAGATTTCCGGGAGCATCGGATTGCACCATAATGGCATGTTGAAGTGCATCAGAGGCAAGGTACACTTAGTTGTGATATCCCGCCATATGTATACTATGTCCCTCAGGGTCTTAAACCGTACTCTTTTAAAATAGTTTGGGTCGTTAATCCTGTATAAAAACATAGTACTATCATTACCAACAGCAAGATTATAGCAGCAATATTGCCTATTAGGGACAAGGAGGTCACGGAGTCGCCCTACGAAAGAAGCCCAAAAGTATAATTTAAAATCAGGTAGTTGAAATCCTCCATGTCTGTAAGGTAGTTTTAAACATTTGATAGCACGTCTCCGTTGTTTATAGCTCCATATAAAGCTGCTAATAGCCCCCTCAAGTTTTTTAAAGAAATAATTCGGGACACGTAGCGGTATAGCCCTAAATAAATACAGGAATTTGGGCAAAACAATCATCTTGATGATATTGCAGCGTCCTATAATACTAATAGGCAGTTTATGCCATTCCTTCATTTTAGAAACCATAGTTTTAAATAAAGAGTCATAGTTCAGTCTTATAACCTGTCCCAAGTCTGCAGTAATCTGCACTCCTAGGTAAGTTGCTGATGTGACAATCCCAGTTATCGTCCTGTCTGCCTGAAAGTTAAGGATAATCTGAGTCTTATTGACATTTAATTTGTATCCAGAGAAGGCCCCAAATGTGCTAGCTTCAATTTGGATAGCCTCTATGGCCCTGACTGGATCCGCAGAAAAAACGGCGATGTCGTCAGCGTAAGCCGTAACTCTCAGTTCTTCAGAGCCTAATAGAACTGACGGGATATGTGGGTTAATAAGTAATGATCTAATAAACGGCTCTATATATAAAGTAAATAATAGAGGTGATAGAGGGCACCCTTGCTGAGTACCCCTCAATATAAAAAAAGGAGCAGACTGATAGTTTAAGTAAATTAATTTAGCTGCTGGGCGTTTATACAAAGCTCGGATCCAATTATAGAAACGGCCATGAATGTTATATACCGAAAGTATAGTCCAAAGACAATCCCACGTTACACAATCAAATGCTTTCTCAGCATCAAGCATGATCATCCCTATGTCCTTATTAAGTTTAGAGGCAGCATCAAAAGCAACTAGAGCTGTATTCACGTGCGCAGTTGTATCCCTGCCAGGTATAAATCTGTGTTGCTGGTCAGAGACTAGTTGTGGCATGAAGGGTGCAAGACGCATCGCCAATATTTTTGCGAAAATTTTTGCGTCTGCATTTATGACCCACATTCTTCTCTCGGTTTATTCTTTTTCAAAAAGAAAACAATATTTGTCATATCCCACGAGTGGGGTATCTTCCCGCTTACACCAATAAGGTTCATAATCTGGGACATAATAGAGATTAAACTAGTCTTGAATATCTTATAAAATTCCAATGGTATTTTATCTTCTCCTGCTGCCTTTCCGGAGGGAAGTACATCGGTGGCGTCAGATATTTCATCAGCTGTGATATCTATATTAAGAGCTTGAATCTGATCTATTTCAAGTCTATGAATAGTTTCATAGAATTTACACTTATCCATATAGTCGTTAAATTTCCTTTCATCAAACGCATTAGGATTACTATATAATGTCTGATAGAAAACTAAAAATTGTTCTAATATCTCTTCAGAGTGTGTATAAAGTAAGCCCCCGCCTCCTCTTATACTCTTTATTACTCATCCCGCCCTTTTATCAGAAAGTTGGTGTGCAAGAACTTTACCTACTTGTTCACCATACTCATATTGGAGAGCTCTATTTTTGTTGTAATTAGCTGCCGTTTTATCTTTTAGGGACCGTCCTAATGCAGCGCGTTTTTCAATTAAAAGTAAATATGTTTGAGAGTATGTAGAGGCTGCAGTCCTTTGAATATCACCGCGTCTAATTTCATCCGCATGTGCTATTTCTAGATGTCGGATTTCTTCTCTGGTAGCTTCGCTTGTCTGATTCTTAATGCGATTTTGTCTCCAGATATATTGCTGAGTAACTCCTCTTATACAAGCTTTAAGCGAGTCCCAGACAGAAAAAGGAGAAGCAGAACCTTCATTATCAGATAAGAAATTGCTAATACTCTCCTTCATAAGAGCTTGGTACTCTATGTCGGTCAATAAAGAGCGAGGAAAAGAGAATTGTCGTATTTGTTTGTTAGATGAATTAGATATAAGTGTCAGCATCAAAGGATTGTGATCTGAAACTATCTTAGGACAGACTTCACATTTAACTATATTAGAGATAGAGTTATTAACAAATATCATATCAATTCTTGAATAGTGTCGGTGTGGTATACTATAATAAGTATAGCCAGGTACTAAAGGATACAATAAACGCCATGCGTCTTTCAGATCGTGCAATCGAGCCATTTCCACTATAGCAGCCCTGACCTTCCTCATTCTGATTGAAGCGCCTTGATTAGTTGAATCTATATGTGGATTCATAGTGCAATTAAAATCACCCATAATTATTAAATCCCCTGCCATTCAAAAAGATCTAAAGATAGTGACTCAAAAATAGATGGATCGTCCAAATTTGGACCATACAGAGCACAGAGTACATATTTATGGCCATTCATTAGTAGCTGCACAATTATCCATCTGCCTCGATTATCATAAGAAGTTCTGAGCAAAGTATAATCAAGCCGTTTATCGACTAACATAGCAACACCTCTGATAGAAACCATCTGTGAAGTGCAGACAACTGTCTTATAACCCAATTGTTTTAACAAATGTCTGTCCTTATATGCCAAATGTGTTTCGATCAGAGCAACGACATGGGGTTTATAATTCTGGAGTTCTGCTCGCACCATCTGACGTTTGCTCTTTGAGTTTAATCCGGCAACGTTCCAACATAAATACTTAATTAGCCCCATTTATAAATCATATGAGAACCTAATGCCATCAATGCATATCTCTGCCCATTGTCTTTAACATCAATCTTTAATAGGCAGGAAAGCCTTGCGGCCAGGAATTTATAAGCTTCTAAGCTATGTATGCTAACAGTACTATAGCTGTAAGCATTAGAGTTCAGATCGAAAATTCTACCAGTAATTACTCCTTCTGGCATTTTTGCGAAGAGTCCTACAATCCATTCAATAAAATTAGACAAACAAAGAATTATTTCAGCCATAATTTGATAAAATCCTAAACTATATATATTGACAGTATTATTACTATAGGCGATAAAGCTCAGTTTAGAAGTTATTCCACTGTTTACTCCTTTTGACATTTTTAACTTAACCCCCTCCACCCAAACCACCCAGAACTGCACCCAGACCCTCCCCTCCCACCCCACCCTGTAACCTAGAGAAGGAACCACTCTATCCAGGCTGTCGATGATCCTGACAGCCAACTAAAAAAAACAGAAAGTCAAAGAGCAATCTGTATCATACTCTAACGTGTCAAAACTAGCGGATAATGGCGGCTGCTCTAAAAAATTTAGCCCTCTTCGAAAATGGGTCACTGCTAAGGGGATGTTAAAACCATTATATCAAGATTATCTGGGTCATCTCCTAGCAGCGACGCGCAACAATCTGTCAATATTAGCCCCGGCTCTATCGATCAAGCCAATGTTATTTCTGGTGGCTCACCTTCGGGTGGTAGCATGGAAGGTACTGGGCTAGATTCATCTTCTCCAGTAACTTCTGTTACTTTTATAAAAGAGGAGAGCAACGGGTTGTTATTACCGGGAGCCTTCCTTATCCACTATCCTTCAAGCGCTTCATGAACAAAGAGCTGAGATCCAAAGCAGCTTTAACCAGGCTAGAACGGATAGCTGTTTGATACAACAGGGTTTGTCAGAGGTCTCAGCTAAGGTAGCTGACCTCACACATGAAATAACAGAGCTACAACAACGCTTGTCGAATGCTGAAGATACTGTGGCGGCAACAGCAAATACAACCAAAAGTACATGAAACCCAGCTCTTATCTCTTAAAAACAAGGTCGAAGATCTTGAAAATAGACAACGTAGGAATAATCTACGACTTTTTGGTATTTCTGAAGAAAAAGAGGGGGCTGACTCTCGTGCCTATATTGTTCAATTATTTCAGAAGTCATTTCCAGATCTCTCTGACTGGGACTGGGACTCCCAGATTCAACGGGCCCATAGACTTCTTCTGTTTCTGAGTCAAGATGCACGAGCAAGCAGACAACATCCCAGGCCTATGATTATTTATTTTGGGAACTTCTTGCTTAGACAAGCTGTCTTCTTCCGGGCTCGCCCAGGTACGACTAATTCATTTGCATTTTCTGTGAGATCAGACCTCTGTAAGGAAACAATGGAACGACGCTGGAATCTACGTCAATTGATAGACCCTATGAAGGCAGTTGGTGCTCAAGTGTTCCTTCAAGAGCCAGCAAGACTTAAAGTTATACGTGGTGGACACACATGGATGTTCTATACAGCTACTGAGGCCCAACAAATTATTAATTCTTGGAAGTCTTCGGAAAAGCCGGCCTCTTAAAACTTGAACATATATTTGGTTGGCCCCTCTTTGGCGATCTTAAAGGGAAAAAAAAAAAAGAGGGGATTATTTTTTCTCTTTTTTTCTTTTTTTCTTCTTTCTGAATAGATAATTGTTTAGGAGACTAGGTGGATTTATCTAGATAGGAGATGATTGTAAAATAGGGATAATAACTTATAAGACAAAAAGTATGATTATATTTAGGATAGACTTTATGATTATGACCATAGTATATGATAATGTACCTTTGAACGGCTGCTTGTTGGGGGTCTGCCTTTATTTATGACAAGGGCCAATGTTAACAGGTAGCGGGTAGCTTTCGCGGTTGCAAAAGCTCTAGTTGGCTGTCAGGATCATCGACAGCCTGGATAGGGTGGTTCCTTCCCTTGCATTATTGTTGATTCTAACAATATTTTTCTTGATAAATTTCTGTAAACTGATTCATCTGATTTACTAATTGAATAAAACCAAAAATAATTGTATTAATCTCTTTATGAGAATAAAGGTTTTCAAAACTAATCCCAACTCTCATCATTGACTGAACTTAAGAACTGATAAATGTAAAACTTAATTGATATGATTTGATTTAGTTTCCATTCTAAAATGTTGGCAAAGACATGTCGCTTAGAGGAAGATATTGGCACAGAGGTGGAGCCCATTCCTGTAAGTTACAGATTGAACTGGTACTGGAAACTTAATTTTGGAATATTTTCGCACTATCAACTGTGTCAATCCCACAGACATGCAGCTTGTAAGCGACTTCATAAAGTTTTTAAAAATTGTATCAGCTAAGCGTTAAGCCTTTTATATAGTTTCATTCTAAAGGAAAGAACACTCTAGAACACCACTGTGTTGACAGAACTTAAGTGTGCATACCACTTAGTAAATCTCTCTCCTGAAAGCGGTCACAACTTCCCGAGACTTTTTGGGCCATTACTGTGAGGAAGGAATCCCAGGCTTATAGTGTTTTAAATCTTCAATTGGATTGTTTTAACTTATGAACTTAATATTATATTAACGATTTTCATATATTAATGTGTTTTTGTAATGTGCTTAATAACTATGCAATAAAGTTGTTATTATCATTATTGTTGTTATTATTATTATTGTTATTATTATTATTAACCCCTTAACTGCTGGGCCTTTTCCCCCCCAGTGCTGAGCCCTTTTTTGGCTATTTGTAGTAGTTCGCGATTAGGCCTCTGTAACTTTTGGACCACATAAGGTATCCACGCCAAATTTGCGTCCTTTTCTTCCAACATCATGGGGATTCTAAAGGTACCCAGGGTTTGTGGATTCACCTGGAGGGTCCCAGATTTTAGCCAAAATACAGCTATATTTTGGTTTTTGAGGAAAAATGGGAAAAAGTCCCGCATATAAAAGCGTCTGGGTTTTCCCTGCAAATGGTATCAAAAAGGTTTGTGGGGCTGAAATCTCCATTTTCCCAGATTTTAGGGAATGACAGACTTTTGTCAGAAAACCAAAAATTTTACACAGTTTTGGCATTTTTCTGGGACATAGCCTATTTTTGCTATTTTTTGTGCTTTCAACCTCCTTCCAGTTAATGGTAGAAATGGGTATGAAACCAATAATGGATCCTGGAAAGCCATACATTTATGAAAAGTAGACAAAATTCTGAATTCAGCAAGGGGTCATTTGTGTAGATCCTTAAAGTTTTCCTTATAGAAACTAACAGTTAAATAAAGGAAAAATTGAAAATTAGTTGAAAAAAACAGCCATTTGTGTCAACGTTTTCACCTGTAACTTCTTCTAATTATGACAGCTATTTGAAGGCAATATACCGTTATATCCGCTGGACCTTTCTGGTTGTGGGGATATATAGGACTTGTAGGTTCACCAAGAACCCGACGAACCCAGAGCCAATAATTGAGCAACATCTTGCAATGATTTTTTTTTAAGTACCGGGTATATAGCAATTATTTTGGGAAAATGTATACATGGAAAAATTGTTATGAAAGACACCTATGTATTTCTGAAATGGGAACAAAATGTAGATTTTAGAAACAGTAGATATTTGCACATTTCCGAAATTGGGAGTACCCATACTAGCATGAGAATTATAGGTCATTTTTCAAAATGACTTATTTTTTACACATTGTCTTTCATTTGGAAGGCAGAAATGCATCGAAAGTCAATAGGTAATAACAGTTGCTCTACAATTCTGTGTTACCCTAAGTCTCCCGATAAAAATGGTACCTCACTTGTGTGGGTAGCCCTTGTGCCCACAACAGGAAATGGCTCAAAATGCAACGTGGACGTACCACATTTTCACAATGAAAAATTACCCTTTTTTGCAAAGTGCCTAGGTGTAGTTTTTGAACCCTAGCTCTGCCGGCACCTAGGGAAACCTAGCAAACCTATACATTTTTGAAAACTAGACACCCAGGGGAATCCAGGATGGGGTGACTTGACTGCCTCCCATCAGGTTCTGTTACCCAGAATCCCTTGCAAACATAAAAAATTGTCAAAAAAATCACATTTTCCCCACATTTCTGTGGTGGAAAGTTCTGGAATCTGCGTGGATCCACAAATTTCCACCCACCCCGCGTTCCCCAAAGTCTAACGAGAAAAATGGTACCTCACTTGTGTGGGTCGGCCTAGTGCCTGCGACAGGAAACGGCGCAAAACGCAACGTGGTCACACCTCAATTTCGCAGTGAAAAATGACCCTTTTTTGGCAAAGTGCCTAGCTGTAGTTTTTGAACCCTAGCTCTGCCGGCACCTAGGGAAACCTAGCAAACCTATACATTTTTGAAAACTAGACACCCAGGGGAATCCAGGATGGGGTGACTTGACTGCCTCCCACCAAGTTCTGTTACCCAGAATCCCTTGCAAACAGAAAAATTGTCAAAAAAACACATTTTCCCCACATTTCTGTGGTGGAAAGTTCTGGAATCTGCGTGGATCCACAAATTTCCACCCACCCCGCGTTCCCCAAAGTCTTACGAGAAAAATGGTACCTCACTTGTGTGGGTCGGCCTAGTGCCTGCGACAGGAAACGGCGCAAAACGCAACGTGGTCACACCTCAATTTCGCAGTGAAAATGACCCTTTTTTGGCAAAGTGCCTAGCTGTAGTTTTTGAACCCTAGCTCTGCCGGCACCTAGGGAAACCTAGCAAACCTATACATTTTTGAAAACTAGACACCCAGGGAATCCAGGATGGGGTGACTTGACTGCCTCCCACCAGGTTCTGTTACCCAGAATCCCTTGCAAACATAAAAATTGTCAAAATAAACACATTTTCCCCACATTTCTGTGGTGGAAAGTTCTGGAATCTGCGTGGATCCACAAATTTCCACCCACCCGGCGTTTCACAAAGTCTTACGAGAAAAATGGTACCTCACTTGTGTGGGTCGGCCTAGTGCCTGCGACAGGAAACGGCGCAAAACGCAACGCGGTCCCACCTCAATTTCGCAGTGAAAAATGACCCTTTTTGGCAAAGTGCCTAGCTGTAGTTTTTGAACCCTACCTCTGCCGGCACCTAGGGAAACCTAGCAAGCCTATACATTTTTGAAAACTAGACACCCAGGGGAATCCAGGATGGGATGACTTGACTGCCTCCCACCAGGTTCTGTTACCCAGAATCCCTTGCAAACATAAAAAATTGTCCAAAAACACATTTCCCCACATTTCTGTGGTGGAAAGTTCTGGAATCTGCGTGGATCCACAAATTTCCACCCACCCCGCGTCCCCCAAAGTCTTACGAGAAAAATGGTACCTCACTTGTGTGGGTCGGCCTAGTGCCTGCGACAGGAAACGGCGCAAAACGCAACGTGGTCACACCTCAATTTCGCAGTGAAAAATGACCCTTTTTTGGCAAAGTGCCTAGCTGTAGTTTTTGAACCCTACCTCTGCCGGCACCTAGGGAAACCTAGCAAACCTATACATTTTTGAAAACTAGACACCCAGGGGAATCCAGGATGGGGTGACTTGACTGCCTCCCACCAGGTTCTGTTACCCAGAATCCCTTGCAAACATAAAAAATTGTCAAAAAAACACATTTTCCCCACATTTCTGTGGTGGAAAGTTCTGGAATCTGCGTGGATCCACAAATTTCCACCCACCCCGCGTTCCCCAAAGTCTTACGAGAAAAATGGTACCTCACTTGTGTGGGTCGGCCTAGAGCCTGCGACAGGAAACGGCGCAAAACGCAACGCGGTCACACCTCAATTTCGCAGTGAAAAATGACCTTTTTTTTGCAAAGTGCCTAGCTATAGTTTTTGAACCCTACCTCTGCCGGCACCTAGGGAAACCTAGCAAACCTATACATTTTTGAAAACTAGACACCCAGGGGAATCCAGGATGGGGTGACTTGACTGCCTCCCACCAGGTTCTGTTACCCAGAATCCCTTGCAAACATAAAAATTGTCATAAAAACCACATTTTCCCCACATTTCTGTGGTGGAAAGTTCTGGAATCTGCGTGGATCCACAAATTTCCACCCACCCCACGTTCCCCAAAGTCTTACGAGAAAAATGGTACCTCACTTGTGTGGGTCGGCCTAGTGCCTGCGACAGGAAACGGCGCAAAACGCAACGCGGTCACACCTCAATTTCGCAGTGAAAAATGACCTTTTTTTTGCAAAGTGCCTAGCTGTAGTTTTTGAACCCTACCTCTGCCGGCACCTAGGGAAACCTAGCAAACCTATACATTTTTGAAAACTAGACACCCAGGGGAATCCAGGATGGGGTGACTTGACTGCCTCCCACCAGGTTCTGTTACCCAGAATCCCTTGCAAACATAAAAAATTGTCAAAAAAACACATTTTCCCCACATTTCTGTGGTGGAAAGTTCTGGAATCTGCGTGGATCCACAAATTTCCACCCACCCCGCGTCCCCCAAAGTCTTACGAGAAAAATGGTACCTCACTTGTGTGGGTCGGCCTAGTGCCTGCGACAGGAAACGGCGCAAAACGCAACGTGGTCACACCTCAATTTCGCAGTGAAAAATGACCCTTTTTGGCAAAATGCCTAGCTGTAGTTTGTGAACCCTAGCTCTGCCGGCACCTAGGAAACCTACCAAACACACACATTTCTGAAAAGTAGACACCCGGGGGCTTCCAGGGAGGTATGGCTTGCGTGGATCTCCCAACGTTTCCTTACCCAGAATCCCTTGCAAACCTCAATTTTAGCTGAAAAAATCACTTTTTTCACACATTTGTGTGTGGGAAAGTGTGGCATCACTGGCCTCACACAAATTTCCTACCACCCAGCGTTCCCCCAGGTCTCCCGATAAAAATGGTGCCTCACTTGTGTGGGAGGCCCAAGTACCCGCGACAGGCAAGGGCCCACAACGTAGTGAGGCGACCTCAAAATTGCCTATCTCAAAACCACCTGGTTTTGCAAGGGAGTCACCTGGGTTTTTGGCCCCGTGCTCGGCGGCCATCTAGGGAAACCTACCAAACACACACATTTCTGAAAAGTAGACACCCGGGGCTTCCAGGGAGGTATGGCTTGCGTGGATCCCCCAACGTTTCCTTACCCAGAATCCCTTGCAAACCTCAATTTTAGCTGAAAAAATCACTTTTTTCACACATTTGTGTGTGGGAAAGTGTGGCATCACTGGCCTCACACAAATTTCCTACCACCCAGCGTTCCCCCAGGTCTCCCGATAAAAATGGTGCCTCACTTGTGTGGGAGGCCCAAGTACCCGCGACAGGCAAGGGCCCACAACGTAGTGAGGCGACCTCAAAATTGCCTATCTCAAAACCACCTGGTTTTGCAAGGGAGTCACCTGGGTTTTGGCCCCGTGCTCGGCGGCCATCTAGGGAAACCTACCAAACACACACATTTCTGAAAAGTAGACACCCGGGGGCTTCCAGGGAGGTATGGCTTGCGTGGATCCCCCAACGTTTCCTTACCCAGAATCCCTTGCAAACCTCAATTTTAGCTGAAAAAATCACTTTTTCACACATTTGTGTGTGGGAAAGTGTGGCATCACTGGCCTCACACAAATTTCCTACCACCCAGCGTTCCCCAGGTCTCCCGATAAAAATGGTGCCTCACTTGTGTGGGAGGCCCAAGTACTCGCGACAGGCAAGGGCCCACAACGTAGTGAGGCGACCTCAAAATTGCCTATCTCAAAACCACCTGGTTTTGCAAGGGGTCACCTGGGTTTTGGCCCCGTGCTCGGCGGCCATCTAGGGAAACCTACCAAACACACACATTTCTGAAAAGTAGACACCCGGGGCTTCCAGGGAGGTATGGCTTGCGTGGATCCCCCAACGTTTCCTTACCCAGAATCCCTTGCAAACCTCAATTTTAGCTGAAAAAATCACTTTTTTCACACATTTGTGTGTGGGAAAGTGTGGCATCACTGGCCTCACACAAATTTCCTACCACCCAGCGTTCCCCCAGGTCTCCCGATAAAAATGGTGCCTCACTTGTGTGGGAGGCCCAAGTACCCGCGACAGGCAAGGGCACACAACGTAGTGAGGCGACCTCAAAATTGCCTATCTCAAAACCACCTGGTTTTGCAGGAAGTCACCTGGGTTTTGGCCCCGTGCTCGGCGGCCATCTAGGGAAACCTACCAAACACACACATTTCTGAAAAGTAGACACCCGGGGCTTCCAGGGAGGTATGGCTTGCGTGGATCCCCCAACGTTTCCTTACCCAGAATCCCTTGCAAACCTCAATTTTAGCTGAAAAAATCACTTTTTCACACATTTGTGTGTGGGAAAGTGTGGCATCACTGGCCTCACACAAATTTCCTACCACCCAGCGTTCCCCCAGGTCTCCCGATAAAAATGGTGCCTCACTTGTGTGGGAGGCCCAAGTACCCGCGACAGGCAAGGGCCCACAACGTAGTGAGGCGACCTCAAAATTGCCTATCTCAAAACCACCTGGTTTTGCAAGGGAGTCACCTGGGTTTTGGCCCCGTGCTCGGCGGCCATCTAGGGAAACCTACCAAACCCACACATTTCTAAAAGTAGACACCCGGGGGCTTCCAGGGAGGTATGGCTTGCGTGGATCCCCCAACGTTTCCTTACCCAGAATCCCTTGCAAACCTCAATTTTAGCTGAAATAATCACTTTTTCACACATTTGTGTGTGGGAAAGTGTGGCATCACTGGCCTCACACAAATTTCCTACCACCCAGCGTTCCCCCAGGTCTCCCGATAAAAATGGTGCCTCACTTGTGTGGGAGGCCCAAGTACCGCGACAGGCAAGGGCCCAAAACATTTTTGATAGGCAATGTTGATGTTGCCTCAAAGCGTTTGTGTCCTTGCCTGTCGCAGGTACTTGGGCCTCCCACACGAGTGAGGTACCATTTTTATCGGGAGACCTTGGGAACACTGGGTGGTAGGAAATGCATGTCTGCCCAGCGATGCCACAACTTTCCCACCCAAAAATGTGTGGAAAAAGTGATTTTTCCACCTAAATTCGAGGTTTGCAGGGGATTCTGGGTAGAAAACGTTGGGGGATCCACGCAAGCCATACCTCCCTGGAACCCCCGGGTGTCTAGTTTTCAGAAATGTGTGGGTTTGATAGGTTTCCTAGCTGGCCACCGAGCACGGGACAAAACCGAGGTGACCCCCTTGCAAAACCAGGTTGTTTTGTGATAGGCAATTTTAATGTCGCCTCAATACCTTTTCGGCCCTAGCCTGTTGTGGGTACTTGGGCCTCCCACACGAGTGAGGTACCATTTTTATCGGGAGACCTTGGGAACACTGGGTGGTAGGAAATGCATGTCTGCCCAGCGATGCCACAACTTTCCCACCCAAAAATGTGTGGAAAAAGTGATTTTTCCACCTAAATTCGAGGTTTGCAGGGGATTCTGGGTAAGAAAACGTTGGGGGATCCACGCAAGCCATACCTCCCTGGAACCCCCGGGTGTCTAGTTTTCAGAAATGTGTGGGTTTGATAGGTTTCCCTAGCTGGCCACCGAGCACGGGGCCAAAAACCGAGGTGACCCCCTTGCAAAACCAGGTTGTTTTGTGATAGGCAATTTTAATGTCGCCTCAATACCTTTTCGGCCCTAGCCTGTCGTGGGTACTTGGGCCTCCCACACGAGTGAGGTACCATTTTTATCGGGAGACCTTGGGGAACACTGGGTGGTAGGAAATGCATGTCTGCCCAGCGATGCCACAACTTTCCCACCCAAAAATGTGTGGAAAAAGTGATTTTTCCACCTAAATTCGAGGTTTGCAGGGGATTCTGGGTAAGAAAACGTTGGGGGATCCACGCAAGCCATACCTCCCTGGAACCCCCGGGTGTCTAGTTTTCAGAAATGTGTGGGTTTGATAGGTTTCCCTAGCTGGCCACCGAGCACGGGGCCAAAACCGAGGGGACCCCCTTGCAAAACCAGGTTGTTTTGTGATAGGCAATTTTAATGTCGCCTCAATACCTTTTCGGCCCTAGCCTGTCGTGGGTACTTGGGCCTCCCACACGAGTGAGGTACCATTTTTATCGGGAGACCTTGGGGAACACTGGGTGGTAGGAAATGCATGTCTGCCCAGCGATGCCACAACTTTCCCACCCAAAAATGTGTGGAAAAAGTGATTTTTCCACCTAAATTCGAGGTTTGCAGGGGATTCTGGGTAAGAAAACGTTGGGGGATCCACGCAAGCCATACCTCCCTGGAACCCCCGGGTGTCTAGTTTTCAGAAATGGGTGGGTTTGATAGGTTTCCCTAGCTGGCCACCGAGCACGGGGCCAAAAACCGAGGTGACCCCCTTGCAAAACCAGGTTGTTTTGTGATAGGCAATTTTAATGTCGCCTCAATACCTTTTCGGCCCTAGCCTGTCGTGGGTACTTGGGCCTCCCACACGAGTGAGGTACCATTTTTATCGGGAGACCTTGGGGAACACTGGGTGGTAGGAAATGCATGTCTGCCCGGCGATGCCACAAATTTCCCACACAAAAATGTGTGGAAATAGTGATTTTTTCAACAAAATATGAGGCTAGCAGGGCATGTTGGGTAAAAAACAGTGAGAACCACGCAAGTCATTCACCCTTGTACTTCCCCCTTTGTCTACTACTCAAAAATGTAATGGTTTGCCTAGGTGACGACTGAGCTAGGGCAGAAAGTCCCCTGCTACCCATTGTGGAAAAAGAAATATCTTACAAAAGGCCATTAAACAGACACAAATATAAATCTAACACTCATTTGATAAAGCTAATCCACCACTTACACAGGTTGGTTTTAGCACCTCCAGAAACGCTGGCTTCAAAGCACAAATACTTATCAAAGTATATAAATATTGAAGCCAAGCCTTCTGAAGGGGAGCCATAAAGCCACATCACGGCACCAACCACTTTATGGTCCATTCACACGCCATTCACACACCACACACAAGACTTCCGTACCGCCAGCCACGGGCCCAAACAACCATATCACTTGCACTCACACAAACATACTGCCGCCATGCAAGGGCCCATCACATTTATATGCCACAAGACATAATGACTTTGACTATATTCTACCACCTGTCAAGTCTCCACCTCCTTCTTCCAGAACGTTACCGAACTCATGCCCAGTGAACCTATACTAATGACTTCCATGACAGCCACATGAGGCTCAGGAAGACATGTCTTTCATGCACCTTTAGTGCACTCACTATGCTAAATCCAACTCCTTCCAGTTTGTGGATGCAAGTTGGGGGTGCTCGAGTATGCCGTGAAGCCCATTCCTCGAGCTGAGCAAGCATATCTACCTTTGAAACTAAGGCAAAATGCTGGAAATTTTCAAAAGGTAACATCATAAACTATGAACGGATGAATGTGAAACAAGGGTAGTCCGTGACAACGTAGCATATGTCCAATCCACCGTTATGTGCAGTGACTGTAATGCACTTATCATACAGCAAACTGACCATCTACTAAGTTCTAACGGAGGATGAACATGGCAAGCAGCATTGACCCATAAGTATTGAGTGTGAGTGTGGCAGCAATGGATTTGAATCCATGGGTGAAGAAGAAGTCAGGACGTGTATCTATACTACCTTTACTATCTGCCTTCTACCTTTGCAATATTCCTCGGAAAGCGTACCTACCGTAAGCTGTTCTAACCCGTTCGTGTGTCTGTCCTCAGAGTCCTGACTAACCCTGTCCAATTGTTAAGAGACCCTATACTAATGCCTTTCATCTCTAGCTACTTGAAGCTTGAGTGAACATTTCTGTCACGAGCTATCAATGCTCTCACAATGCTCTATCCAACTCCTTCCAGTTTGTGGATGCAAGTTGGGGGTGCCCGAGTATGCCGCAAAAACATTTCTCGAGCTGAGCAAGCATATCTACCTTTGAAACTAAGGCAAACATGCTGGAAATTTTCAAAAACTTCCTAAAGAGAACATCATAAACTACGAAGAACGGTTGAATGTGAAACACGGGTACTCCATGACAACGTGGCATATGTTCTGCCCACCAGTATGTGCAGCGTGGGGACTATAATGCACTTGTCAATTGGCGAACAGAACAACTACCACGTTCTGAAAGCAGATAAAGGTGTTGAGAAGTCCATGATTTCATGAAGTAGAGGAAGAAATATCCTGCAGCTGCTTGCGTAGTGAAGGAGTGGCCCACAGACAGTAGGTATCCATTCACACCAATTGAAAGGTTATCCTATTGGCAGCTCCACCTCAGTCAATTTCCCAGTATTTTGCTTTAGTGTGATACAACATAAAGCAAGTAGGAAAACAGAAGGCAGGCTTACTTGGGCACTGGGGACAGTAAACACGAGTCTCCTGCCTCTTTCCCTGCATCGAGCACACTTTACAACGACGACATGGTCGCTCCTTTTTGGGTGTTGCAGGAATTTTATCTGCAAAGTGTCGCTCCTGCAGCCTTGCCACGTCCTCCAGAACACATGAAGTGGAGGCTTCTGCTTCTGTAGCAGTAAGACTTTCAATTACAGACAACTGAAAGTCAAGGAAAGACATGAGTCTTCCTGTGGTGGTCTCACGATAAACAACATACGCATTGTATGTTGCCATCTGGATCAGGTGCGTAAACAGTTTCTTATACCAAGTGCGAGTTTTACGACTCGCATTGTATGGCTGAAGAACCTGGTCGTTCTTGTCCACTCCGCCCATGTACTTGTTGTAATCAAGTATACAGGTGGGCTTGTGGACTTCGGCCATCTGACCCCAAACCGTGACAGGGGAAGTGCTCTCAGCATGAATTGTAGTGAGCATGTACACATCGCGCCTATCTGAGAACTTAACTGCGAGCAGCTCGTTGGAGCATAACGCAGTGCTCTGGGATTTCTGGAGCTTCTTGCAAACAAGCTCCTGCGGGAATCCTTTGCGGCGACAACGAATTGTACCACAAGCCACGGTGCCAGCTTTGTAGAGCTCACTGAATAGCTCTACTCCTGTATAGAAATTGTCCACATAAAGGTTATAACCTTTGTGAAGAAGTGGCTGGACAAGCTCCCATACAATCTTTCCTGTGACCCCTAGCATGGGAGGGCAACCTACAGGGTTAAGAGTTGTGTCCTTCCCTGTATACACTCTCAAGCTGTACACATAGCCAGTCGAGCTCTCACACAGCATGTACAGCTTGATGCCATAGCGAGCGCGTTTGCTCGGAATGTACTGCCTAAACAGCAGCCGCCCTTTATACAAGATCAAGGACTCATCAATGGCTATATTCTTTCCAGGAGTATAAACCTCTGGAAACCTGGCAGACAAATGTTCCACGACAGGCCGAATTTTGAACAACCTGTCATAGTCTGGATGGTCCCGGGGCAATGCAGCAGAATTGTCATTGAAATGCAGCATGCGCTGCAATAGCAAAAACGATCTCTGCTCATGTATGGTGCAAAGATGGGGTTAACCAAACCGTGCGAGTAGACCAGTAGGATAGCAAGGTTGGTTTATGCACTACCCCATTTTAAGTGTGAGGCCCAAAAATATCTTCAACTCCCCTAGTGAAGTGGGAGTCCACTTGCGCGCCCTAGAATGAGGCCCAAGAGTGCCTCCTTGCTCCCTCAGAAATTGTTCGGCACGCAAATTTGTTTGCTGCACAATTTCGTCTAGGAAGTCAACACCAAAAAGAGATGGAAGTAGTCAATTGGCAAAAAATTTGCCGTATCTACTTTACATCCAGCGTCACCAGTGAAAGGCGGAATTTGGGGCTGAACTAAATTGGGAGGCTGCCAAGACAGCACTCCGTCTGTGCTTGCGGCCGCACGTGCCTGCACTCTGGGTTGCTCTAACCTGTTACGGGTGTCCTGCTGCACAGACTGTGCTGGCAAAGGGACAGCACGACTGACATCGTCTCCTTCAGAATCGCTGGACGATGAGTCATCGGATGGAACTGCGCCGACTGAAAAGTCACTCCCAGATTCGGCTCCATTGTCCTCTCCCTCAGATGCTGTCTCAGTATCTGCTGTCTCAGTCTCTGATCCTGCCTCAGAGCTGGACTCCAGAACCAGATTTAGGGCCTGGGCAGCATCCATCCAACGATATGCCATCTCTGCTAGTGCCTAAACTATCCTTTTAAAACACAATCCTACGTAGAAGGCAGATAGGTTGTTGGTTTTAAAGTGTAGGTGGAGTGTGTGCGCGTGAGTGAAGTGTTTAAGTCAATAATGACGAAGTCACCTTACCTTTGCGAACTCTGTACGCTCTCCAAAAAGACTAAGAAAGAGAGAAAAAAGACACAGTATTACTTTACCTTGCCACATACCCATCATCGCAGCCTTTTAGCGCTGGTGGGAGCCATTGCAACCATCATTTTGGCGCCAAGATGCCTACGGGTGAACGTGTGCTTTACAATTGCACACTATGACCTCCTTTGATGCGCCCACTACCATCCTTGCAAACGTGCCCCTCATCTCTCCATAGCCCCTCTCTCACATAGACAATTAATTCCCAATGTCAGAGCGCTCAATACCTGGTGCAGGCAGCAACGGGTAGAATCCTTACCCGATATTTAAATTCAGAAACACAAAGGATGCCGCACTCCAAGACCGGTTTCAGAGTTGCTTTATTTTCACCACCACTACCACCAGTCGTGGTGAAAATAAAGCAACTCTGAAACCAATCTCTGGAGTGCGGCATCCTTTGTGTTTCTGAATATATATATATATATATCCAAGCTCCGTTTCCTTGTTTCCCAAAGCGAAAAACAGCACTCGCGTGGGCCAATAAACTCTACCAACTGCCCCGCGAGTGCTGTTTTTCTTTTGGGAAACAAGAAACAGAGCCTGGATAAATATCGCGGGCGCACCCCGCGTTTGTGAAGCACCCGTCCGCAAGTGCGCCGTTCACTGTGCATCAAGGAGCATATATATATATATATATATATATATAGCAACTGACAGTATCCCCGTGCGAGCGCGCACACATGGGACCACGGACTCAAGATTAAGCTGTAGCCAAAATGCGTGCTTACAAAGAAAGGTGCAGCCTCAGACGCGTTTCGGACACCGACTGTGTCCTTGATCACATATATATATAAACCATTTCCGAAATCTTCATAAGAATCGGTCACCGACACAAGGGTAGCATTGCCATTCAGGCTTGACGTTTATTCGATACCTTTGCTATAATATATATATATATATACACACACACACGGACACATATATATATATATATATATATACATAGATTTTATCTCTACATATATTTATATACATCTATATACATATATCTATACATATATATGTATATGTATATAGATACATATATATATCATTCACTCTTTAGACTTATGTATATATATGTATCTATATACACATACATATGTATATAGATACATATATATACATATATCATCTACAGAGAGAAAGAGACTCTCTCTCTCTCTCTCTCTCTCTCTCTCTATATATATATATATATATATATATATATATATATATAAAAGAAAGATCTCTCTCTTGCTCTAATTTTTTTATAGCTATGGCTTCCTGGGGGCCGATTGTGGCCCCCACGGAAAGCACATAGGTATAAAAAAATGCCCCCACAGGGGTCGGCCACTGAGCAGGAGGACCGACCCCCTGCCAATATTGCCACCATTGTACTTTTTTTAAATTATTTTTAGCATTTTTGGGGGCGATCATGCCCCCAAGGAAAGCCAACATGGGTAAATAGAAAATATGCCCCCACAGGGAGTCGGCCACTGAGCAGGAGGACCGACCCCCTGCCAATATCGCCGCCATTTAAAAAAAAAAAAATTCGTTTTTTCATTTTTGGGGTGCGATCGCGCACCCCAAACAAAGCCAACTTAAAAAAATTAAATAAATATGCCCCGGGCGAGCCGACCCATTACCACGAGGGCCGACCCCCAAAGACATCCCTGGTGTCTAGTGGGGTTTCCTGGCCGTGGATCGCATCGCTGCCGCGATCCACGGCCAGGAAACCCCTTCAGGAAGGCCTCGTTTGAAAGGGAGACTCTCCCTTTCAAGCGAGGCCTCCCTGAAAGCTGGGGAGGCCGTTTTCGACCGGATTTCCCCATCGGAGTCGGCGCGGCCTTACCTGCTGCTGTCCTCGGCTCCGGTGGGAAAATCAGTGACGTCAGAGCGCCTCGCGGCGCGCTGACGTCACAGATGGGCGGGAGGGCGGGGGAGACGCGGAAAGCCTTCCACGTCTCCCCAGGGGAATTAAAAAAACAATCTCCGGTGCGATGCACCGGAGGTTTAAAGGGGCCCTCCTGGTGACGGCCAATGGACGTGCGCCGCACCAGGGAGGTAGTGCTTGCGTCGGCCATTGGCCGACGCAAGCACCAAAGGGGTTAATATTATTATTATTATTATTATTATTATTATGAGAGAAAACATCATTACATTAGCAGCTGTCACACTGGAGAGGGTGAGGAGAGTAGAGTGAGGAATCTCTTCATCACATTAAGATGCCTAATGGGCTCCTTAAATTGAGCCAAGAAGCAGTTGGGGTCTGAGCCAAAGACGGTGGAGAGGCGCGAGGTGTTGACTGCCACACTGGGGAAGAAACAGAGTAGGTGGTGGAAAGGGCAGCAATCCCTCATGGTTGTACAATGGAAACAGTGCTGCATACCTTGACCCTGGAACAGGGGACTTCTGAGTCCCACACTAAGCCGAAGAACTAGCTGAAGATGCACAATGTCAGAGCACCTCCGATTGAAAGCACACTGACAAGCTTTAAGCAGACCCCTCCTTTTTGTCTATACAAATATAAATATTTTATACCATCACAGGTATGCCAATCCTTTCAATTGTAGGGACCCTGCACATTGGGCATGATGAGGCCTCTAGCAAGCTCCCTAACCGGCCATGCAGAATTAAACAGACCCACCACCCAACAATACAGACTTTGCTGAGATTATGGACAGTACCTATTATGCTGCATCAGGGCTCCCTCGATGTCACAGAAGGAAGCATAGGACAGAGTTTGTCCTCAGCTGTTGGACATTTTGTTGTCAGATACTGTTGCTTCTTGGCACAATATTGACTCACAATCCAATGGCAGCAGAACTAAGCACCCAATGTCAAACAACTGAAGTGCAGCACCTGCCTTCCCTAGTCTCTGAAAATGACACAGATTGGATTCATCTCCTGGCTCAACCAATGGCTAATTTTTGCAACAACATCTCTCCTGCTGCCTCAGGGAGGCTGGTTTGTCATTTATCTATTATAGAGCCCGGCAATACCACTGTGGTGGCCTGCAATATAGCCATGCTACCAGTACAGCATTTGTAAGTAAGGCTGTCTTCCACAAACTCAGCTTATTGGATACACTAGAGCCAACCACTGTGCATTTGCTATGCCAAGCAGAACCTCTTTACGTGAATTCGTCATTTGTGAGACCCACTAAGCAACTTCTGATCCCCCAGGAGTTAGAAGGCTCCAAAGTACCACAAACTCAGTCAAACACAGATGCATAGGAATCACACTTGAAACAATAATAAAGGAACCCACAAACATTGGCTCTAAGGTAGGAGCAATGGACTCCACTATATCATTTGAAATGATATCTGAAATCAAGTCAGAGACTGGAAAAAGCTTTTTTTAATACCAGACTCACAACATCAGAAAAAACCATTGAAGACATAGAAGAACACTTAAAAAACTGCCTAGATAGGGGGCAGCAAATTTGGCAAAAACATAGGGAACATTTGGACCTGAAGTACCGCTTGAGGTTGACAAAGTATTCTTGCATCTGTGACACCTGCAGAAAGCAGAAATAGATAATGTGAAGGGCTTCTTATGAGCCCCAACTAATGTTTCATACCACCCTAAGAGTTTCAACGGACATACAGAATTAGACCAAGAAATGTAATAAAATCCTCACAACCAATAATTGTCTGCTTCTTAAGAAATTAACAATCCCAGCGGGTCAGACAAACGGCCCTCAAACATGGATCTTTCTCCCTGGGTGGCTACACATTTGCTGTCTCAACAGATTTCTTATTTGAGACCAATATGAAAATGAAGGCCTTCCTGGTGCTATGACCAAGGCTTTGCAAATAGGTTGTAAAATAGGATTGCTGGAACCCACAACTAGGAGGATTACAGGAAAGGGCAAATCGTCTGAATACAGGGATCCCAGAGACCAAGAACGCTTCCTCAACAGTCTCAAAGCTACAGACATGGCAATCTCAGTAGACACAAAACAGATGCAGAGCAAATGCTCGCACAGAACTGCAAAGCTAGACCTAACACACAACACAGAGACACAGACACTGCTGAGTTCTCTGTGTTTTATAAAGTGAACATAAGGGACTCACCTAAGAGCCTCTCTCACAAATTATGGTACAATCGCTCTTCAGAAGAGACCACCACCCACCATGGGAGCACTCATCCTTGCTCTACTACCTACACATTGCTGCACATATATCTGGCCACTCATGCTACCTTAGACTCCAGTCGGTTCATCACTGTGTGTTTCCTTGTGACGGAAAACACCAGAAGCTCACCTTGAAACACTGCACAGTCATATCAGTGGCTGATAGCAGACCAATCTCACCTCCACTTACCATTCTTTTAACCAGTGGAAATGGGGTTTCCCACTGTATCAAGTGAAAGTGGATTCCACCTACTTTTCTTCCTAAAGGGCTGATGTGCAACTTCTACAAGGGACCCACCTGTCCATTGAAAAGTCAAGGAAGTAGAAGCAAGACTGGGTCAGCAGAGCTGTATTCAGCAGCCAGAATGCAATGACAGCTGGGTCGGCCACCATCAAGTCTAACACATATGCAGTTGTGATACTCTTAGAGGAAGTACCTGCTGCACAGAGTGCAAAAACCTGGAGTAATCCAGGGAGAGATACGTTTTGCAAAGTTTCTGAGATCTTTGTGTTTGTCTGTTACTCTAATTTATTTAAAAAGGGGATCCTTTCTTATCTCTCCAGGATTCTTGCAGAAATTAGCTCCCCTAACGTAGTGATAAGTGAAGACTGGAACTTAGTAATAGACCTAATTCTGGACAGTACCAGTCCAACAGATCACAACCATTCAAATGAAAGAGTGCTACTTGGTGATGTAATCCAGAGTCATGTCCTGGTTGATGTCTGGAAACTACTAAACCTGAACAACATGAATTTCACCTTCCTGTCAAGTGTCCATGGTACCCTCTCAAGAACAGACGGTATCCTCATCTCTGGCTCCCTCCTACTGAATGTGGTAAAGAGTGGGATCTTAGAGGGTGCAGACTCAGATCGCTCATCAACACAACTGTGCCTTGCTTTTAGTCTGACTCTCCCCTTGGCCAAATCATGAAAATTAATAGATCTAAGATGCCTGCTGAAAAGCTGTTATTACAGGACTATATTTGCATATAATTAGTAGAGAATGTGGGCTCGGTAGAACTTGCACAAGTCTCAGGACGATGAAAAATACTTTTTCAAGCTAGAATTTAATTTAATAATATTTTTATCCCTCCATGAGTCTTTATGTGACAGGGTTAACCCAAAGCATATCATTTTTAAAAGTTGATGGAATTCAGTTCAAAGGGTATACCCGGAGGTCATGTGGTAAACGCTCTAACCATACATTTTGTGTGCATGGTAACTTAAAGTGGTATGAAGTATCCAAACGCGGATCTCTGTGCTTGCTATAAACAGATTACTAAAGGCCCTATTACGAGTCTGGCGGTCCCAGGATCGCCAGACTCGTGGTGAGGCAGCGGATCCAGCCACCACCGAACCAGTGGTCCAACCCCCCCATTAGTAGTTGGCCAATAAGACCGCCCTGGAACTGCCGGCTCTGCCAGTAAACCACCGTTCCCTGGCTTTGGAGCGGTGGTCAGAGGCCTCAATATGCTTGGCTGGAGCCCCGCGGTTCCGCCAAGCATATTACGAGTTTTCTCTCCACCAGGGTTTACATGGAGGTTCTTCCTCCATGTAAACATTGGAGGAGATGAAACAACAGGGCCCCTTGTGCCTCAACTGCATGTGGATGCACACAGGGGGCATAAAACGTGCCCCCCTGCGTGCCTGCACGACATGGACATTCGGTTCTATGCCGTGCAGGAACCTTGGAGTGCAGTCCCATTGCAGTGTCTTTTTGAAAGGCACTGCGGCCTTTGAAAGAGGTACCGTCATGGAGCCACAACGCCACCCGCCTGCCAGACTACTGAAAAGTCGTAATCTGGCGGGTTGGCAGCAGCGACCTTCTGCGGAGCGGTGGCACAGCGGTGTGCAATGCCGTGTCACCACTCTGCCAAAAGTCAGAATCGGGCCCTTAAGGTGGTATGACCACTGAATCTCAAAGATGCAGAACTATAAATTACTTGTATATGTCTGATGTTCTATGAGGATACAGAGTGAAGCACTGCAACTAATGGAATTGAGCTCAGAGGGAGTATTGTCAGTAGAGTACAAGGCTAAGTTTCAGGAATTATGAGGACAACCTTTGCTTTATTTAATTGTATGCAAAAGCACTATATTGCCCTAAACTCATGGAATCCGACCCTCATGTGGACCTTTCTGCAATAATGTATGATCCTGAAGTCATAGCATGATCCTAGGATATTCTGGCTTCAAATATTAGTATCTGTTGGGAGGAGAACATCCCCTGCACAGTATATAGCTGTGTCCCTAGCCTTGCATGTCCAACTGCATAAAACTGGTATACAGTTTTCTTTATTTTGGACATCAGGCTAATCTAACATGTGTGAAAAGATCTGGGCCTGGCCTTGGCATGAGAATGTTCCTAGACCTGGGGGAGAGGGCGCAACAAGCAAGCCCTCAGTAGTGACAGACAACTATTGACACAGGGTCATGCGTGAAGTACAGTATTGGAAACATACTGGGGCTTATTTACAAGCCCCTTGCGCCACTTTTGCGTCATTTTTAACATGGGAAAAGTAACACAAAAGTGGCACAAGGGGCTTGTAAATCTGCCCCACTGTGTTTTAAAGTGATCCTAGTGTGACGGTTTGTCCAGGCCTTTTTACTTTTGTTGCAGAAGTGGGAGTCCATTGCCCTCACATAAATTTCTGCTGCTAGCAGTGTACCTGGAATTCTACCGCCCAGATCCAGAGTGCATGAATGAATATGCATTGTGTGTGACAAGCATATTACACCCTGCATGAATGCTTGAGTGAACCACTGTGACATAGGCTTGTAGGTTCCATTCTAGAAGCATCTAGCCTGTTCATGTGCACACAATGGAGGTGAGGTTGCTTTCCCAGACAGTGGAGGTGTATTGTTGACATTCCTGAAGCCTGCGGGAGGGAACTCAGATACTGAAGCAGCAAAAGAGGAGACTGACTTCCGCTCAGAAATTCAATTAGGTTCTAATGCAGAGTGCTGCTGATTAGTCTTTTCAGCACTGTCATTTGTGGATAATAGGGGTGAAGAGTGTGTCTACAATTTCTGCTGCTAGATTGTGAAGGGTCCTTTTAGATGGATGGCCAGCCTGTTATCTCTCTTCTTTACTGTCAGGTGGAGACTGCTCACATCTGTAGAAAAGTGGGTTTCTGCAGCAGTAACCCCCCCACCTTTTGCCAGATTTCTGATGCACCTTGACTGAGTGTGCCCTGGGTCCCTGCTAATCAGGTTCCCAGGGCCTGTATTCTTTCCCAAAACTGTACCTTTTTTTTCATAATTGGCACACCTCTGGCCCACCTATAAGTCCCTTGTAAAAGGTACCACTGGTACCAAGGGCTTTGTGACCAGAGAGGCCTCTGAGGGCTGCAGCATGTATTGTGTCACCCTCAGAGACCCCTCACCTAACACACACACACACACACACTGCCATTGCAGACTGTGTGTGCTGATGCAGAAAAAACTTGAAAGCCGACATGAACACATCCCTGTGTGCCATGCCTACCTACCACTGCCTCTGGCTTAGGTAAGTCACCCCTCTAGCAGGTCTCACAGCCCAAAGGCAGGGTGTACTATACCACAGTTGAGGGCATAGCTGCATGAGCAATATGGCCCTACAGTGACTCTGCCCATTCACATACATTGTAAGTGCAGTGTAGCCATGTTGAGTATATGGGCTGGGAGTTGGTCATTACGAACCCCACAGCTCCATGATTGCTTTACTGAATGCTAAGAAATTTGGTATCAAACTCCTCAACATAATAAACCCACACTGATGCCAATGTTGGATTTATTACAAAATGCACTCAGAGGGCATCTTGGACATGCCCCCTGAAAAACAACCAACTCCCTCGTGTGAAGCTGATTGGTCTGCACCAGCCTGCACACACAGACATGTTTCTGACCCCCTGGGGTGGGAGCCCTTGTGCTCTTATGGGTCAGGGACCAAGGCTGCTTGGGGTGGAGGTGCTTCACACCTACTGCTAAGAAGAAACAGCATTCAGGGCAGTGAGCCTCAAAGGATACCTGTGCCTTGAAATGCTAGCCAGGGTCTCTCCAGATAGTGGTGGTGCCCGCCACCATGACCAGGCCCCACTTTTGGTGGCAAGGTTGGCTGGAAAATTAGTAGTCTGGAGAGGTGTGTCCCCTCCCAGCCAGGACCAACCCTAAGGTGCCCTGGTCCGAGGTGACCCCCTCCTCAGAAAATCCTCCATCTTGAATGGAAGGATTCGACCCAATCAGGTTATGGGAATGCCCCCTCCTCAAAGGGAGGGGACATTCTAAGGGTGTAGTCACCCTAAAAGCAAGTAGCCCATTGGCTACCATCTGCCAGTACCTGTAATGCCCCTAAATTCAGTATTTAGGGGCACCCCTGAATCTTGATCCTCAGATTCCTGTGACCCAAGAAGAAAAGGATATAGAAGACGCCATGCAGCCGAGCCTGGAAGATGACTACTGATTATGCCCCAGCCCTACCGGCCTGTCTCCTGCTCAAAGACCCTGCGAGGAAGACAGCGACCTCCAAGAGCCCCAGGAAGACTGCCACTCTTCAGCCAAGCACAGATCTCTTGAGGACAGAGGCCCTGTTCAAAAAGAAACTACACCAAGGATTCTGGATCCAAGCGGATCTGCAACCCCTGCCCACTCTGCAACTGATGCCCACTGCCCCAGTATGAGTGGCTCACCTGTCCTGTGAAGTCTCCCCAGTGATCCTGAACTCATCTCCATCAGTGGCTGACCTCTCCTGGACCCCATGGAGTTGCCTGCAGCCTTTACACGAAGGGTCTCCCTGACTGTGACCGTCCCGACCCAGAAGATTCGACACCAAAAGGTACCCCAACATCCTCAGCCCTCAGGCCCTGGGGAGCTCACCCGACAGTGCCTCGACCTCCCCAGCCCTCTAACTTACCCGCCCAGCCAGTTGTCACCTTCAGCCAGCCTCCTGCTCCGAGCCTGCATCCTCTTTGTGCGACCGAGATTCCCCATTGAAACGCATTGGGCTGCGGACGCTAATTTTTCAACCTGCAGCCGGCCGCTCCTGTACCGCTGGTGGTGTAGCTTTGGTGCTGCCTTGTGGCCCCCCGTGCTGATCTTGACCCCCGGGGCCTGTGCCATGAAGCCACGGGTACTTACCTGCAAACCATGCCTCTTTAGGTTGAAATCTTTTTATTGATTTGAAAAAAACAACAAGATGCAGCAAGCAATGAAGCCCAAATCGTGGAAACCATGCCTCTTTGAGGTGCCCCCAGTCTCCATTGATTTACATTGGGCCTAGTGACCTCTGCAGTCTGCACCCGGCTGCCCCAGTGCCGCTGGTGGTACAGTACCTACCTGAAACTAAACCTTGCCCAGTGCTGGTCAAAACCCCTGAACACCTGGATTGTAAGTCGAGTAACACTGTTTTCTTCCCATAGGATTGCATTGTGCTTTACCTTTTGAATACAACTGTCTATCTTTCACATTTCTAAGTGCTACTGTTTCTGATTGATAAATACAAAAGCATTTCTTAGGGGCCTATTAGGATGGCGGGCGGAGACACCACCGCGGTGCTGGCGGTGGCGTTAACACCCATTTACCGCACGCCGCCAGCGGTCTTCATGCCCGCCATATTAGGATGGCCACACATTGCCCATTTCCCGTCCGCCGCGGTGCTACGCCGACCGCCATCAAAGTGTGCCCGCCACCGCGGCGGAGTGAGCCAATCACCACACACCGCCGTGCGGAATGACGTCCCGTACGCCGAAGATATCACGATGCCGGAAACATGGCAGCACACCGCGACGGAGAAACCGCACAGCGAGAGACGGCGGAGACACCACAGCGGAGACAGAAAAGAGACACCCGGGACACACCGTGATGGATCCTGCCCACACGCCATCCCGGTGCTGTACATGATACACCACCTGCAAGTCATCATCCGCCGCGGACGCCTCCGCAGGTACGTACAGACACAACAGTGCAAGTAACACAATACACAGCTCCAGGGCGGAAAAACGTCGCATGGGAACACCACACACCCCTGTGGGGACAGGAACACAGCCACCACTGCACACACACATGTTCCACCTGTGACAAACACACCTCGCCACATACTGCCCACCCATGTTCCGCCATCATGAACAAATGTCCCGGTCACGTCACTGCCACGGTCAGTGTGCAGGAAACCATGCACACAACGCAGAGCCCAGGGCCAGCGCACGCCAAGGGCACCGTACAAATAGCACAGACCACAACTCCACCCACAACACAATAGCTACCTCCCTGAAGGGACACAACATGTGCCTCCCAAGTGCCACTCCTGCACAACAACCACACAACTAAAGCCACACCATGCCCCACATCCCAACAACTGCATATACAGCCACAGCAGGACCCTTTGCACAGGAACACATAGCACAGAAGGCCAGGCCCCAGCCAACACACACACCACAACAACATCACACACAAGCCAAGAACACTGAGGCCAGGCACAAAATGTACAAACACACAGATGAGGACCAAACACTTCACTGCACACACTACCTGACAAGTCACACACACACACACCACCCTGACTCACAGCTACATACACACACCACATGCCAGCAGTAATGTAGGACAACATATAGGAAAGCCAAAGTGAGGTGCCAACAAATGGAAGGGCAGTGACACAACCATCAAGCATGTGTGATGCTCATGCAAGACAAGACACATGTGAGAACACACACAGCCCATCACAGCACACATGGCTGACACAGTAAGTCAACACAAACCACGGTCACCTTAATGCAACAACTCCTGGAGACAGCAAGGACACCCATGTATAGGCACAGGGATGTAAGGAAGGCCCTGAACTCAAACACTGACCAGCCACACATAGGCATCCAAATACTGGACAAGACAATGTCTGCTGCACAACACACAGGGCCCAGTGACACACTACATGACAGCCAAGCACAAGTAGGATATGTCACACATACCTCCTCTTACAACAGCACCACACAATACTGCCATGTGCACAAAACACAACCACAGGGCTCAACAAGTACACATACAGGCACACCACTCCAGGGTGACACATGCAGTAGTTGACAATGCAGGTGCACACACATCCACAGTCACAACAAAGTCACCCCCTTCACACCATACACTTCTCAACCACCCAAGTGCACACATTGGAAGTAAGCCATGGGACCTGGATAACTCATCACCACAAGATGTCCATACACCTACACTGATTGGCACACAGAAAGGAAGCTCACACAGACCCCATTACCCTGGCCTGCCTGCCTGTAAGCCTGTGCCCAAACTCCCACCCTGTGCCGCCATTGCCCACAAACCTGACATGTGTCCACCATAGATAACATGAGCAAAGAAGGATGATGACAACAAGAATTCATTGCCAACCACCTGCACTGCACCCATAAGTATCACAGTCAGGTAGAAATGAAGTGCCTCCCACCCCTGCAAAAAAAATGAAATGTGAGACAACTTATTGGCAATGTTGAAGTGGCATACTGAGCATGTGACACAGTAAACCATGCACACACAGAAACAACTTTATTCAGGAAGGACACTGACACAACTCACAGTAGGACCAACTGTGTTTATTCACAATTTGCATAGTGAGACAACAAATTTGGGCAACAGCAAGGCCAGTGGGCATTTCAACATGCACAGTATTTACATGAGAAGCTGCACAGGCAGGGAGCAACCAGCAGTGAGCAATAAGGCCAGTGGCCAGTCCAATGTGCAGAGTAGGGACATCAGAAGCTGCACAGGCAGGGGGCAAATAGCAGTGAACAACAAGGCCAGTGGCCAGTCCAATGTGCAGATGAAGTCCATGAGAAGCTGCACAGCCAGGGAGCAAATAGCAGTGAACAACAAGGCCAGTGGCCAGTACAATGTGCAGATGAAGTCCATGAGAAGCTGCACAGCCAGGGAGCAAATAGCAGTGAACAACAAGGCCAGTGGCCAGGCCAATGTGCAGATGAAGTCTATGAGAAGCTGCACAGCCAGGGAGCAAATAGCAGTGAACAACAAGGCCAGTGGCCAGTCCAATGTGCAGATGAAGTCCATGAGAAGCTGCACAGCCAGGGAGCAAATAGCAGTGAACAACAAGGCCAGTGGCCAGTACAATGTGCAGATGAAGTCCATGAGAAGCTGCACAGCCAGGGAGCAAATAGCAGTGAACAACAAGGCCAGTGGCCAGTACAATGTGCAGAGTAGTGACATCAGAAGCTACACAGGGAATGTATGCAACTCTACCATGCCATGCCCAGCCACAGAGTAATGGGGCTGACAATGGGCATCACACGCACCGCTGTGGACAGACAGGTGTGTGAGGGTGACCACCACTCAGATGGGGCTGTCTGTCAGACTTGGAGCTGACTGTGTGTTGTGGTCAGTTGGAGGGCTGCCCTGGGCAGTGGTAGGAACAACTGTGGAAGAGCCAACTGTGCTTGTGGGAGCTGGGGGGCTGCTTGGACCAGGTGGGGTGGTGGCACGGGGAGGTGGACTCATGCCCTGGTGAGACACAGTGTGTGCCGGAGATTGTGGAGGGGTGCCTCTCCACTTCTTGGGGATCCTGAAAGGCTTCCCTGTCTGGGGATTGAGGTGAACTGGGGCAGACACAACTGGTGACCCCACTACCAAAGCTAATTCTGGTGTGGATGGTGACCCTCCCTCTGGGGACATGCTGGATCCCGCTGTGCGCTTGCCTGGTGTTTGCCGCCGCCCTGCCTCCCTCTGTCCACCAGGTTTGCCCCCTACAGTGTCCTCCCGTGCTGGCTTCACAGGGGTTGGGATGTGAGTGGAGGTCAAGGATGTATTATCCATGGGGCCCTCATCCTGTGTAATGTTTGCAGGCAACACCTTCTCAGTGGGTGTGGAAACTGTCATTTTGCCTCTGCGAGACGTCTTTGTGACAGGGGAGTCTTTGGCGTGGAGGAAGGTGAGGCCTGTGACCCTGATGCTTGTTTCTTTGCTTTGTGGCCCTTGCTGTCGACTAATGGGCTTTTCTCTCTTCGCTCTGGGGTGGCCTTACTCTAATGTGGGGATGGTGTCTGCGCCCTAGTATGCTTGGGCTGCTGCTGCTCCTGTGTGCTGCGGGTTCTGTATCGGGACTTTGGGGTCCGTTGAGCATTGTCACTGTCATCAGAGGTGCACAGTGACACGGGGCCGGACAAAGTGCTGTGAGCCGCTCCCTGACTATGTGCCTGTTGCAGGGCTGCTCTCACAGTTGATGACAAGGACTGCACAGTCCGGTGTAGCCCACCTACGTCGGAATGTATGCCCTCCATGAAAGCTATGACCTGCCCCAAATTTTTGTTGTGCTCTTGGAAGGCATTGAGAAGTGCTGTCTGCCCCACACACAGCTGGCGCAATAGCTCGACTGCTTCAGCACTGAGGGCAGCAGGGCTGACATGGGCTGGGGCAGCAGTGCCTGGGGTGAAGGTGACTCTTCCCTTCCTAATCGTGCGGACACGGGCAGCACCAGTGGAGGTTGAAGGGAGGCTGGGCACTGGACGCTGTGTGGTGGAAGAGGAGGCCGACTCCCCATTCCCTGTACCCCCCAACATGGATGCATCACCGCTGGCGTCAGATGACGTAGAGCTTTGTGTCTCTGGCTGTGAATCCTCTAGCAGACTCCTGTCCCCCTCCTCGGCGCTGGTCACATCTGTGTCAGTCTGCTTCGGTGTGGCTGTTGCACTGGATGCCTCACCACTGGTGTCCGTCCCCTGTCCCTCTGCACATACGGGAGATGCTGCATAGGAGAGAGAAGTACTGTGAGATGAGTGGCATCAACAGAACTAACACGTGCCAATACATCTGCATCCTAGAAGAAGTGTGTAGCACATCGCATGCCACCCTGTGCACACATATATCTTGCCACCCAAAATATCAAGCCAACGGTGCATGTCCAACACACATCCTGCCATAAGTGCCCCAGGTGACTCACACAGCACACCATCCTGCTGTTGGCTCACATCAGACACAGCCACAAAATGACCTGTGCACACACACTGTCCCGATGTTGGCAAAGATGAACACCACAACATGGTGCACATCACCTACATGGATGGAGCAGTAGGGGACCACACAGACCACAACATACCAGCCCACAATGACCCTGCACACATGCCATCCACAAAGACCTGGCTCTTCGATCAGTAGCAGCACCACCCCCCTCTTCCCCCAGCGCCTTGAGACCCTCGCGGGTATGTAGTGCGCTTTATAAGTGACATGATTGATTGATTGATTGATCCACCATATCGAGTTCATGGGCACATCTACTGTTGCACATTGGCCTCAGATGTCTGACTGGCAGACATCTGAGGTCTGTAATTGCATGCATTCATTGAAACGCACTCACAGTTGGCACACTGGCATTCCCATCCACCTGAATTCACACACTACCCCACAGCAGAAGGTACCTGAAGGCCACAACTCCAAATGTAAGAGAGATGCACAGTGCTAAAACTGACTTCATGAAGCACAGGTTGGGCAAATGCATGGCACATACAGCCAGCACAGAGGCCACTCACAAAACATTGCACCACACAACCAACATCACACAGCTGACAATTTGCACACTCTGTAGACACATGCACCCACTCCCAGCCAAAGGCAGCCTGCAACACATACTCACCCCTAGCTTGCTGCTGATGCTCCTTCAGTTGTCTGTCCAGCTCAGGTTGTGTGACAGCCAGGATGCGGACCATTAGTGGTGTCATGCTGCACCTAGCCAACCTGCCAGTCCGAGGGAGCAGCCCCAGCGTCATCTCGGCCACGTTCTTGCTCAGCCGGCAGATGTAGTCCCACCTTTTATGACAGTGGGTGCGCCTTCGGTTTGACACACCCAGATCTCGCACTCTGGAGGCAATGGCCCTCCACACGGCTTTACGCTGGTGGACCTTCAGCTGCAGGCATGGGAGACAAGAGGGGTGAGGTGCCAGTGACACAGTGTACAATGACAACACAAAGAAAATGCAGTAGCACGACAGTGACTCATCCAAAACTCCAGCTACAACTGTAACAGAGCCAACAATTGCTGTGAACATGGTACAATGTCATTGGTCAGTCAGACGTACAGGCATGCATGTTAGATGGTGGACATAGTACCTCCACATCCCATTCACATGCAGGATACCAACACAGCAAGCGACGTATAGTCTGCCCGCAGCTACTGTCTGCAGTTACCTACAACTACACATAGAGAAGATAGCAAAACATGTGTCTTGTTGTTGGACTCACTGTGTCCAACACTGTGCAGACCTAAGTGTACTAGCCCTGTGAAAGCCTCACTGTGTCCTGGAACTCACATAGAGTATTAACAACTGTCATACACACACCCTTCTCACACGGCTGCTCCTGTGCAATCTACAGGGCAGAGATGGTACTTAGATGAAGAGGCGTGAACCAAATACACATGGAACACACTGTACATGCAGTGATGTGGACATGTGGTATTCGGCGGGGACTGTGCAGGGCAGGTGGACTGACACTGAGTGGCTAAATTGGGAGCAACACAGCCATTCACACAAACGATAACTGGCCTGACTCCTGCATCACCAAAATGCAGCTGCACTGTATGGCTGACCCTACAAAACATGTCCCTCTACTCAGGATAGGCATGCAGGGTAACGTGTGAAAGAGCCCACCAAGCCCTTCCCGCTGTAGTAAGCATGCTAGGCAGTGCATGTCAGAGCCCCACAACCACTGACACATACAGAAGCACCTCCACCTCACGTGTGCCCACCCTGCACTCTCACTCACAGTCTTGGAGACTTACCACGACATTAGGGCCGCCATAAAGCCTTGGGTACTGTGCAAGCACCCCGTATACCAGGACCTCAAGCTCCTCGCTGGTGAAGGGACTGGCACGGATATTCTGAGTCCTCGACATCACAATGGACATGTGGCAGCAGCAGCACGTTGAGGGTGGCAGCCAGCAGTCCCTTGAGGCAGCAGCAGCAGGTGGAGGGTGGCAGCCAGCAGTCCCTTGAGGCAGCAGTAGCAGGTGGAGGGTAGCAGCCAGCAGTCCCTGGAGGCAGCAGCAGCAGGTGGAGGGTGGCAGCCAGCAGTCCCTGGAGGCAGCAGCAGCAGGTGGAGGGTGGCAGCCAGCAGTCCCTTGAGGCAGCAGCAGAAGGTGGAGGGTGGTAGCCAGCAGTCCCTGGAGGCAGCAGCAGCAGGTGGAGGGTGGCAGCCAGCAGTCCCTGGAGGCAGCAGGTGGAGGGTGGCAGCCAGCAGTCCCTTGAGGCAGCAGCAGCAGGTGGAGGGTGGCAGCCAGCAGTCCCTGGAGGCAGCAGCAGCAGGTGGAGGGTGGCAGCCAGCAGTCCCTGGAGGCAGCAGCAGCAGGTGGAGGGTGGCAGCCAGAAGTCCCTTGAGGCAGCAGCAGCAGGTGGAGGGTGGCAGCCAGCAGTCCCTGGAGGCAGCAGGTGGAGGGTGGCAGCCAGCAGTCCCTTGAGGCAGCAGCAGCAGGTGAGGGTTGTCAGTCAGCAGTCCCTGGTAGCTGTGGGAATGTGGGGCACCCTCCCACACATATATAGGCCCCTGGGGCTGTGTCAGTGGTCCCAGGGTGCTGCAATTGGTGTACCAGCTCTGCCTCATTCAAAAACATCCAATGTCCGCCTCCGCGGTGGCGGTGCACGCCTACCGCAATTTTCAAATCCGCATCAGGCTACTGCGAGGCTGCTTCCCATTGGCTGCAAGGGCATGGTCCATGGCGGTGACACACCGTAGGGGCCAGGCGCACGCTACCGCGGTGGTGCATCTTTTGAATGCTTCCAGTGACCGCATCCGCGGTGGCGGTGCACGCCTACCGCGATTTTCAAATCCGCATCAGGCTACCGCGAGGCTGCTTCCCATTGGCTGCAAGGGCATGTTCCATGGCGGTGACACACCGCAGGGGCCAGGCGGTAGGCACCGCCAAATGTGTGCCAGACAGTGCCTGGAGTGACCGTGATTTGGGTAGCGGTGCATAGTGACCGCCATTGTCACATACATATCTGGCGGTGTCTACCGCGATCGTGCCTGGGGTATGGGCGGTGCCAGTCCGCAGGTGTCAAGCGGTAGGCACCGCCATATGTGTGCCAGACAGTGCCTGGAGTGACCGTGATTTGGGTAGCATTGCATAGTGACCGCCATTGTCACATACATATCTGGCGGTGTCTCCTGCGATCGGGCCTGGGGTATGGGCAGTGCCAGTCTGCAGGTGTCAAGCGGTAGGCACCGCCATATGTTTGCCAGACAGTGCCTGGAGTGAGCGTTAATGGAGTTGTGGAGTAGCTTTGCTGCACCGAACGTGTCCTCCAGCTCTATGCATAGGCCAACATGTACAGTGCCCAATGTCTCAACAATTGAAGGGTCCTCATGAGGGCAAATGCATAAAAGGGACATGTCACTCCACGTCACCAACACATACCATATATGGGTCGCCAATACATTGCATGGGCACATACACTCGCACATGTCACATGTGCTGTGTAATGAAATATAGACTGTCCAGTTAATGTGTTGCATAGCATATTTAGATAATGGTCAATGTCTGTGTGTGCAATGTAACGCACAATGTCGTCTCATTTACTGAACTAGGGGCATCAGCAACTGGCACATTGTGTAATGCACATGCACACACATGTCCCCCATGCTCAGGCGGTGGTCAGTGTGTAGTTGATGTGTGCCATGTGCAACCTGTGTTGGGAGGTGTATCAGGGCCAGCAACATGTTGTGTTAGGGTAGTATTGCAATTAGTAACATATGCTGGGGGTCATACTCACAGGTGTGCACACATATCTGTTAGTATATCACACTGTGCATGCGAATGAGGCGGAGGGGTGCACATATAATTGCTGCTGGTAAATGGGACAGGTGTACGAGTAGTGTGCCTGATGTGTACCTACTTGTGAAGTGCCCTGTCGGTTAATGGTGCATGTTGTAAAACTTGGGAATGTGTCTGTAGAAAAAATTGATGTAATGCACATTTCATGGTCTTCTGCATTGACATCTGTGCACTTTGATCTGTCCTAGGAGGAGGAGGCCCAATATCCATCGTCCGTTCACAGTCCTAGCAGACATGGAGAATGAGGATATAATCCGCAAATTCAGGCTGGACCGACAAACCCTGCAGAACCTATGTGCCATGTTGGAGCCCCACCTGCAGCCACGTCGGACATATCCAACAGCTTTCACCGCAACATCTAAGGTGATGGCATGCCTGCATTTCTTTGCAACAGGCTCATTCCAGCACACGGTCGCAAGTGCAGGTGGGATGTCACAGCCGATGTTCAGCATGGTGCTGAGGGATGTCCTGTCAGCCATGATGCTCTACAGAGACAGATATATTCATTTTCCCAGGGGGCCTGAGTTGGTGGCTGTGAAGGGCGATTTCTATGCCCTTGGACATATCCCCCATGTCATTGGTGCAATTGATTGCACACATGTTGGGCTTGTGCCACCACAGGCACATGAACAGGTTTACCGCAATAGGAAGCATTCTCACTCAGTAAATGTTCAAGTGGTGTGCCTGGCGGACATGATCTTCTCACACGTGTGTGCCCAGTTTCCCGGCTCAGCCCATGATGCCCACATCTTGCGCAGCAGCATCGTTCCTCAGCTGATGGCCAATCTGCTTCCGGAGCGCGCATGGCTTGTGGGTGAGTATGCATAGTGGATTAGAGTGGTGTGTGTGTGACATGCTGTCGTGTGGTATTGTGGGACTGCAAGGTTAACCTGTGTTTCTCACACCCAGGTGACTCGGCATATCCGAACCGCCCGTGGTTGCTGAGCCCATTGCGGAATCCCGTCACGCCAGCTGATGTGCGATACAATGATGCCCATGGGAGGACACGGCGTGTGATAGAACGGACATTTGGTCTCCTAAAATCAAGATTTTGGTGCCTGGACCTTACTGGAGGTGCCCTTATGTACTCACCAGGGAAGGTGTGTCAGATAGTGGTGGCATGCTGCATGCTCCACAACCTGGCCATTCGCAAGGCAATACCCCTGATCCTGGATGACGATGATGAGCAGCCAAGGCCCCCGCCTGCAAATCAACCCGGATCCAGTGACGAGGGCAGTGGAGAGGAGGAAGGGGTCGACAGGCGTCAACAGCTCATCACCCGCTACTTCACTTGAAGGTGAGTGACGATGTAGAAGGGACAAAATGGTCTGATGGTGTTGCAGTTGCTGTGTGGGTGTATGTGAGCTTGCTGACTGCAGCTTTGTGTTGACTCATTGCTGCATGCCAATGTATGTGTGATTGGTTAGTGTTATACAGAATGTCTCTATGGTGACTGTTGCTCTGTGTAAAGTTAGAAGGTCTGAGTACCTTGTTGACATGTGTTGTGTGATGTGTGCGATGCCACACCCATACAAGTGACTCTTGTTCTGCGGTTTTCCCTAGTTCCCTTCTGCATCTCACTGCCTACCTACATACCATTCCCCTGGACCATGTCCTACACGTTGAAGGTTGCACATCCTGTATTAGAGACAGAGCAGACACAACAACATGTGTGTAAGGTGTATTTATTTACAATTGTGACATGCGAGGGTGGAGTACATGTGAAGGGGGGAATTGAAGAAGTGAGTTGACAGTCATGGTAGATGAGATACTTGAGTAGTCCCCACAATGATGTGGAGACCCAGTCCAACAGATAGATGCCATTCACATGGCAGTGTGGTGAAGGATAGTCCAAAAGGTCAATGCAGTGGTGCAGTGGTCTGCCATCATGGCTGGCTCGGGGACTAGCGTTTGGCAGGTGCTTTGGCACGTGAGGCCCCTGGCCTTTCCTTGGACGGCCCCTTTTGCGCTTGACTGGAGGGGCCACTGCTGCAGGGACAGGATGATGAAGTGTCATCCTGCTGCCCAACAGGGGGAGGCGGAGGGGTAGAATGTTGCGCTGGCCTGTCCCTCAGAACCGCCACTAGCTGCCCCAAGAGGTCCACAATCTGTCCCATGCGTGTGTCCATGGACCTCAGCAGCAGGAGGTGCTCCAGAGATTCTTCCTCTAACCGGCCCATTCGTCCCTGGGCCTGTTGGTAGGCCCCAAGGACTCTGTCGATGTGGCCCAGGGCTTCCGTCCCAGGATCAGTTCCCCTCTGCATGACCCTGTCCCGACCACCTGCACTGCTGCCACGGTCCTGTCCGGTCCTCACATTGGCCCGATGCATCCTCTCCCTGGCCTCCGCAGTCGATGTAGTGGGCTGCTCAACCCCTGGGGCAGGGAGGGTGTTGCGGCCAGCTGTGGTGGTGGTGGTGGTGGTGGTAGTGGTTGACACACAGGCCGTGACAGCAGCTGTCAGAGGATGGTCATGGGCTGCAGCTGATGTGGTTGGGGGACAATGGGTGCCTGGGACTGGTTGCGGCCTGCCACACCAGATGGGCCAGCTTGGAGCTCCTCATCCAAGGAATCCAGGAGTCCTCATCCAAGTTGTCTCTGTTCCGGGGGGGGGGGGCACTGGCTCTGCAGGTTGGTATCATCCTCTGCAGTGAGTTCTTGGTCACCTGTGGGTCAGATGAGAAATGGTCATTGTGTTGCACCCAGCAAAGTTTGTGTTAGAAGTGTTACATCAACGGTTTGTACATCCAGCAGTTGTTCACTGTACAAATTTGCATTGACCGACATCCAGTGATGCATTACAAGCTGTTGTGGTACATGCATTACTTGTCCATATTGGGAGTTGTCAAGACATGACATGCACAAAATAATTTTTTTACATTGACAGTCTCATGTTGGCATCCAGTTATTGGTCAATCATATGTCATCCATTTACGCGTATGTGTCACTTGTTGAGCCCTGGCAGCGGTTTACTCTGCACATTGAGTGAACATTGTAGGTTCATGCATACATTTTCAATGTGGTGTACATATCTGTATTTGCTATTCAAGACATGCTTAAGTTTGCTTTAATTAGATCCTAGGTGGTCTGGAACACTGCTACTGTCAGATGGCATGTAGTGGTGTGCATGGTTGTGCTCGGAGTTCCATCTACATGTGTTTCAGACTTTCACACTTTGGTTGCTGTCACAGTTTCATTTTCTTAGGTGTGTGCACACTATAGTTGCCAATGCTATCTGGGTGTGCAGTTGTACATTGAGAGGCCTGGTGTCCTATGCCACCATGTTTTTTAAATGCATATCTGGCTGCATGTTGTGGCTGTTGATATGTAGTGTTTGCTGTTTTTGCTTGTATTTGAGAGACCTCTCTGTGTGTGTATGATGATGGCTTCCATCTTGGTCCAGTGTGGGACAAGTTAGCATGATATGTCCACATGCCAGTTCTTTTGAAGTGTACATTGCAATAACTGACACATGCATGTTGGTGCCAGGAAGTAATGGGTCTTGTGTGCTGGCGGTCAGGTGGGCCCGTGTGAGTTGTTGTGCAAGCTTCCCAGCCCCACACACCCCGACCTGTGAGATGCGGTTACCTACCTGTGAGTTGGGTGGGTAGCATACATTGCCTGCCACATGATTCTTATTGTGGGTGTAGTGTCCCATCCTCCATAGGGGTGAAACAGCATGCATATTGCATTTTGTGGGACGGATAGCCAAACACACTACACCGTCTCACTGTGAAGATGGCTGACTACCGTTTGAGGTGAAGGTGAGCAATGACATGGCTATGTGACTTGTTTGAAATTTTTGGATGGAATGTGCGTGTGGTGAGCAGAATGTGTGTGTGGCTTTTTGTACCCATTGATTTCAGAATACATTTGGTCATGGGGTATAGCCCCCATCACTGTTGTCCCACCTATCTGGCTGTGGGGTTCACTCCCCCAACATTTGAAGGCACAATAGGGCATGGGGTATAGCCCCCCATCACTGTTGTCCCACCTATCTGGCTGTGGGGTTCACTCCCCAACATTTGAAGGCACAATAGGGCAAGGGGTATAGTCTCCTGGCACAGTGGTGACATACAGCAGGGTGAACATCTCACCCAGCATACATTTCCACACTGTCATGGTTTCATGGTATTTGTGGACCTGAGAACATGAGCACAGTACTGGTGAAGCAGTTGTTCCAGGGCATCCATACACTGACATGTTGTGGTCAACAGTGGTGTGTGTGTGAGATGTACTCAGCCCTGTGCAGACAATGTGTGCTTTTGGGGCCAGACTATACCAGCACTGTTCAGACAGACAGTGTGAGATGTGAACATTGTCAATGAATACACACATTGGTGGTCCGAACAAGACACCTTTGACAATTTTAGTCAGACAAGGTGCTGTTCTGCAATTCAGTGCAGCACTGTGGTAGCTGGGTGTGTTGCAGGACATTTGGGATGGGCTTAGTTTAGCATTGTGAGTCCCAGCTGCAGTGTAGTTTTTGGGTACACTGCACTTCCACTGTTTACATTGCAACACTGTGGTATGACATGGGTGATTTGCACTTTGCCAAACAACCGGCCAGACACAGCTGCAGGGCAGCATGATCGTTGTTAGTGTTGCAGTGTGTGATGCCTGGCACAGTGTACACAATGTGGGTCATTTTTGAACAGAGACTTGTGCATGGTGACTACAACACAACTGTTTTGCATGATTTGTGTAGGTGACTGTGGACTAAGTGGCATGGTGTCATGTGCGGCTGCACAGACGTCACATGCCTATGAGTGGGACAAGTGCTCCATCATGCTGAGCTGTGGGAGTAGGGGGCCTGTTGTGAGTTGTGCTGCTGTGTCATGCTGCTGTGTCACCAATTGAGAACAACACTCCCGGTTGAAATGGTTACCTACCCGTAAGTTTGATGAGTGACATTCAATATCTGCCACATGCTTGTGGCTGGGGGGAGTGCTCCATCCTGCACAGCTGTGGGACAAGGGGGCCTGGTGGGAGTTGTAGTGCAGGCTTCCCAAACACCCACCCACCTCCCTGTAGGGATGGCTACCTACCTGTTAGGTTAAGGTGAGCAATGCTATGGTTGGCACATGGGTTGGGGTGGAGGGCTCCATCATGCGCAGCTGTAGGACAAGGGGGCCTGGTGGGAGTTGTAGTGCAGGCCTCCCTATTCCAAACACACCTCCCTGTAAAGATAGCTACCTACCTGTTAGGTGAGGGTGAAGCACACAATGGCTGAGGCATGCTTTTGGGTGGGGGGAGTGCTCCATCCTGCTCAGCTGTGGGACAAGGGGGCCTGGTGGGAGTTGTAGTGCAGGCTTCCCAAACACCCACCCACCTCCCTGTAGGGATGGCTACCTACCTGTTAGGTTAAGGTGAGCAATGCTATGGTTGGCACATGGGTTGGGGTGGAAGGCTCCATCTTGCGCAGCTGTGGGACAAGGGGGCCTGGTGGGAGTTGTAGTGCTGGCAGCATGTACACATGTACCCATGGTGATGTTGCTAACTACCTTTGGGGGGCTTCAGGGGAGTGTCTGTTGAATCTGTGAGAGATGTGTTGGGGGAGTGTTGTGCACATGAATAAATTTGAACCTAGGAGGTATTATTTTGTAGTAGTGCAAGACAGTACATTTGTGTGATGTTAGGCATTTGTTTGTACTTACCAGCCACCACTCCCCGGGTATTCCTGAGAGACTCTCTGGATGTAGAATGCCAAGCACCTTCTCCTCCCATTCAGTGAATGTTTTGAGTGGAACGGGAGGGCCACTGCCTGTCCTGTGAGCCAGCTCATGGTTCTTGGCTCTCTTCTTCATGACCACTGCCTTCAGATCGTGCCACCTCTTCACGATTTCATCTCTATTGCGTGGCACGGTCCCTACTGCATTTACCTTCTCTACTATCCTTCTCCACATTTGCGTTCTTGTTGCTAGTGGTGTCTGTTGGACCTGGTTACCAAACAATTGTGGTTCTACCCTGATTATCTCATCAACCATGACCCTCAACTCACTCTCAGTGAATTTGGGCATTCTCTGTGGTGACATGGTGTGTGATGTGTCAAGGTGTTTAAGGTGCAGGTTTGGAAGTGGTAGTGGTGGTTGTGATGTGTATGGTGTGTGCTGTGCAAAGGTGTTAGAGGTGCAGGTTTGGAAGTGGTGGTGGTGGTGGTGATGTGTGTGTGTTGTGCAGATTTGCCTCTCCTGTCATCTGTGGTGAATGTTCCTTCAGTTGTGGAGTTTTGCAAAGGATTGTGGTCTGTTGGGGGCTGGATTTATACTGGTCTCTGTGGGTGTGTCAGGATGGGGTATTGGTAGCAGGTGTGGTGGGTGTGTGGACCTGGGATTTGTAGTTTTGGAGTTTCCCATGGGGGTGTGTCTTTGGGCTGTGTTAGGTATTTTTGGGTGCATGCCTTGTTTGGTTGGTGCACTTTGTGGGCATGTTGTGTGTTTTTCTCGTGACCGCCATTTTTTTCACGGAGCGTCCGCAGCGGTGGCTTGGCTACGGCGCTTCCGCCGTCTCACTCATTCATCAATGTTGTCGACCGCAGTGGTCGGAAACCGCGCACTGCACCGCGGCGATGTCGGGAATATCATAATTTCGTTGGCGGTGTCTCCGCTGTGGTTGCGGTCGTTTGGGCTGTTTCCGCTGCGAAACCGACCGCCGCGGACGGCTTTGGGCCTTCTCCGCAGGCGAACGGCGGTTTCTCGGGTCTCCTTTCCGCCGCGATTGGATTTTTACCGCCGAGGACCTAATCTAGCCGTCGGTTTTCCCGCGGTAGCGGCGGGCGGTGATTTCCCGCTACCATGGCGGTCGGCTTGCTTTTCCGACCGCCATCGTAATGACCCCCTAAGATTGTAAAGCATTTCTTCTGCCTTGCAAAAACTATCAGGCTGCATTTTTTGAAATTATTACTGCTTTGAAAACTGTTACTTACCTGCAGCTGAGTATTTCTTGGTTTGAGAAATAAAATAATCAAATAATAATGTTTTATACAAACAATTCAACTGGATTCAGTCTTTGAGTGTGTGCAATCATGTCTTGCCTGAGTGTGTGCAATAGATGCTTAACACTACCCTCTGCTACGCCTAACTGCTCGATCACAATACCACAAATAGAGCTTTTAGTATTATCTACTTGAGCCTCTGTAAGCCTCTGGTGATTCACTGACTCTGTGCACAATATACCTTACTTTGGTATAGTATATACAGAGCCAGCTTCCTACAGCATCTCATTGTTACTCTATTGTGGGTGCTCCAGCCTGGAGACTACCCTGATGTGAGGAGCATCAATTAAGACAAAGACTGACCCTGGAAGACAGCCTGAGAAGGGCAGAAGAAAAGAGAACTGACATACTGAATTTACATCACTTGTCTGCTGGTATGAGCTTGGGGTCTGTTGAACCACTTGTTGTTCCAGTTCCAACTTCTCTCTGACCAAAGAAAGGGTGCTCCATAGATTACCCAGAGGAATGTTGCACAACCAGAGCTGGTGTCTACATGGCATTCAGCCTCCCAGAGGTAAGAATACATCACCTAGAGTATGATCAGACTACCTGAAGTATGATCACAATGAAGTACTATCTTCCTATCTTGGAATACCTGGAAGTGAGCTGCCTGAGAAGAGAGGAAAGGAAAGGAGCGAGCCAACTCTACAGGAGACTCACAAGAGTGTGACTAATGTGATCCTGGTTCGGAGCCGGTCTTCCTAGCTGCAAAGCCTGAAAACTGAGTGGTAGCCTGCAACACTTGCTCACTGTGAATCTGAGCAGACAGTGCTTACCGGAAGTACACTCAGAGTACTATCCAGCAGTTGAAGTGTCAAGCACCTAGAAGCAGCCCAAATGTTGGAACCCTGACCCAAGAAAACCAGAAAGGAACTGTATCACCGCCACAGCCCCATGCAAGGTCAGCCCTGCAGAGCCACTGGCTCACTAGCCAGCCTGAGTAGAGGAGGGCCCTGTCACAACCACAGGTCTCAACCTCGAGCCGACTCACTGGGTGCCAGGAAGAGGGCCCCGTTCCAAAGACAGCCACACTCTTGAGTGCTTTGGTCTTTGAGCTCACTGCATGGTCCCACATCTGCTCCCGGGATCAGAGCTGAGGGCTGGTGCACCTGGAGCCAGCGGGTCATTCCAACACAGGGAGGAAGACACAGAATGAAGAACATGGAGGTCTGGCTGAGCCCTACTTTGGAGTCACGCATTTGGTGAGAAACATAAGACTGAGAAACTGAGTGCACAACTCTGTCTGTGCCAAAGATCCACACCAGAGCTAACCTAACAGAGAGTTGGGGGAGATATAGGCTATAAGGCCACAGCTGTGGGCACTGGGCTGTATGACTCTACTGTCTCAGGGTCCATACTTTCCAAGGCTGGGCAAAACTGGGCCAAGTACCATCTCTGCAATTTGTATGCACCAGCTGATCACAAATGCTTTTCTGTTCATATTAGAAAAAAAATCTGGAGGTTTGTGATTCTCCGCACATAAAACAGCAAACATTAAAATTCTCTTTGTGGTTACTAACATATGGCAAACATCGAATACCTGCATTTGAAGGGGGGCTTATCTTGGGCTTAAAGGATCCTCAACCCAATTCATAAAGGAAAAGGTACAGGGAAATCTCCAAGGTAAAGGACAAATTATGGTTATGAACTATCTACACAAATAGTCTGCGATTTTCATTCTTGTTGTTGTGAGGTTGGTGCTTAAAGCATAGTTTGTCTCCAATAGGACGCTTACGATAGCTCTGTGCCTGATCTTAACAGTAGCTTTTTATTGTGCAGATATGGAAAAAGTGTATTGATTGCATTTTACCATGGAATATGTTTGCCATGCTGTTTGTGACTTTGCTTCTATATTCATTCTCATTGTGATTTCTTCAGAAATCTCATTTTAAGTCAGAGCATAATCTTTTGCGACAGAAATAATATTACAACCCTCCATTACATCAAGATGTATCATGCTGTAAAATGATACATGTGGGAGTACACTAGGATTATTACAGTTCACTCCCAACTCACACTCTCAGCCTCGGAGCAAATGTTTATCGTGACTGAAGACCTTCGCTATCTAGGATTTGCCCTGATACATTGCATTTTGGGCATGTTTGCAGTAGAACAAACAGGAACTACTGCAAAAGTAGGAATATCAAGGCCTGGAAACATTTACTCTATTGTTCAGAGAGGAACTATGGTTCCCCAATCCACAGACTGGATCCCCCACCCAGCCTTCCTCAGAGTACTCCTATGGTTGTTTGGGCACCAAAAGAAGTTGGGGATCTTTTTCAAAACTTTTGCTCCAGAGCTTCAAGGGGACTGACCGGGAAAAGTTTCCAACTGGTGTCAGGCTGAATTTCAGGTTTGTCTTGAGTGGGGAAGAGTTTTTTTTCTCAGAAAAGCAGCAAAGTCCTTTTCAGATTGGGACTTAGAAATTATTTCGAACTTCCATACCTCCAGGCCCAAGCTGGTCCAACCACTTAGATCACGGTCAGCCTTGAATCATGCCCAGGTTCAGGTCTACTGTGACCATTAACTACCATTGACACTTTGCAATTTTTGGCGGTATATTCACTTAAATCTTGAAAAAGCCATATTTCAATATTTCCCTTTTTGGATTTTTTCCAGTTTTGGTGTAAGTTTGCTTATTACTTTTTTCTCTATTTTTATGAATTGAAGAGGGATGTTTATTGTGATGTGCTTTTCAATTTGTTAACTGTTTTGGGATATCTAAATGTTTTACACATTTTCATTAAGTTAAGTCTGCCTGCTCCATGCCATAACAACCAGATGTTGAACGCAGGTTTAAATTATTGAAACCTTAGACTGTACCTAATCGGATAGTGACTTTTTTTCTTGTGGTGAACACCAATCATGTCCAACTAATAAGCCACATTCTCACACTCCTCACATCCATTGCACCTGTTCTGGAGTTCACTCCTCTTCCTACCTGGTGTGAGAAGTTGGCCTGGCATATGCTGTCCACTAATTATAGTGGGCACCTTGCACCAGTCCAAACAACCCCTTATTGGAGATAGGTTAAAGACAACCTTATTGAAAGCTATCCTAGTGGTAGCTATGGAGAGCAGCCTTCAGGCTAAGTCTTGAAGGAATGTAAAGCAGCTTGTTTTACCAGTCTATAATCTCTTGAGTGATCAAATGAAAGAGCACCACACCAGGTATATATTCAAAATATATGTATTTATTGCTAAACACACCCCTCTAGTCTCTTTATGAGGCTAGAGTTCGAAGTACATAAGTTATAAGTTATTTAAACACAGTAATAGCACAAATACACATTTGGGCCCTAGGGGCGTACCAAACCATATACCAATAAAGTGGTATAAGAACCACGACTGAACTAGACACTAGGCCTAGAGCCTCTAGAAGTGCTTGGACCACAAGGAACCACCCAAGGTAGTGACACAGGGGACCCACGGGGGACGCGTGCAGTGTAAATACACAACCGCGATACGCCGTTAACTTCTATGGAGAAAGTCGCGATCAGGAAATTAAAGAAAAGGGACACTTAAAGGAGGACTTGGAGCAAACCCTTTGAGAACTAGGTCGTTCTAGAGTCTCTACCCACGGGAGCACCGGAGTACTCGTGTTACCTCACCCAGGGAAGCCGGGTGCATAGGTGCCTTTCGGGGTCGGGTTTCGTCGTCGATTTGAATGGCGATCTGCTGCAAAGTGCTGCTGGCGACCAAGTGGAAAGTGTCCGGGTGGATCCAAGAGTGGATCGGAGATCTGAAGAACCTGAAAGCAGAGGGGACAGAGTCTGGGTCACTAGCCAGTGACCAGGAAGGCGATGAGCAGATGCCCACCGATGTCGAGTGCTTCAGGTAGGTTGACGGTCGTCAGGACTCTTCAGCCACGAGGTCCAGGAGGTGTTGTCGGTGACCAGGAGCAGGATTCGGGCTGGTACACGATGTCGGTCGAGTGCTGAGGTATCGGCGTCCGGATTGGACCCAACAAGCCTTGGCAACGGCAAGTCTCGATGAAAGTGAAGAATGACGATGATGCAGACCAGCAAGGTCTGAGGAACTCACCCAGCAAGGGTACGTGAGGGCAATCCTGGAGCAACCAGGGAGCCCAAGAAGAAAAGGATTGGCCATCGTGAAGGGCTACTAGCCAACGGGCTACTAGCCAACGGGCTAGCGACCGCGAAGGAGCCTCGAGACGTCGCACATGGAGCTGGCTCACAGGACACTCGTGGAGTGGAGGCCAGTGATCTTCGGTGCAGTTGGTGCTGGAGGCTAGGGCTACTCGGAGCCCAAAGCACGACTTTGTGGGAGACCCAGAAGAGGATGCACTAGCAAATGCGTGCGAGGTCCAGGGGTCATGGTTCCACGTTACCCACGACAGCTACGGGCCTCAGCTTTGCTGGGGACTCAGGGCAGCCTCGGGGAAGTCTGGAAATCTACCTCTGGTGATGCAAAGACTTCGGCGTCCGACGGGAGCTTAGGCGATGCAGACCGGACAATTGCTTCTTTGGTGCCTGCCAAGCAGGGGAGTCACTCCTTGACCCCAAGGGAGATTCTTCTGTCCTCTAATCTTGTAGTAGAGTGTCGAAGGTCCAGTATTCTGTGTCAGAGTTTCGTCCAGGGATAATCTAAAGTCCTAAGGACTGGGTTCCTATACTTATACTAAGTTTAGGGGTTGTACTACTCTGTTTCCCCACCTATGGGTGGGTCAGGGCAGAGGGGTGGCTACACCCCTTTCCCTTTGTCCAGTTCGCGCCAAAGCAGGGGCTGCAAGCCCCTGATCCGGTTTGAACTGGGGTATGCACAGGGACACCAAGTGTGCCCCCAGTGCAGGACTTCAAAGCACCCGAAAGTGCTCCCGCCCAGCCCCAATACACATTATCCTGTCTGGGAGGTGGTCACACCTCCCTGGGACAGGAAACCTATTGTCCAGGCCTCCCCTGCCGGAGTTTCGTCCAGCAGCAGGAGGCCAGACTCGTGTCTGTGGCAGCAGCATCCATTTTGTGATGCCAGGGCTTTAGAAAGAAGTTACCGGCCAGGCCAGGGTTAACATGTCTCTCCCTCTAGAAGGGTGGAATGCTACCCCCGCCGCCAGAATTGGCGGGGGGGTAGTATTCCAAGATGTTTGACACCAAACACGACATGTTTCGGTGCAGCCATTCCAAAGTTAGCATTTTACCGCAAGGATATAATGCGCTTAAGAGTATATGATCAGGCTGCACTACAAACAGCATCAGAGATGGTCTCCGAACGCTGCAGAGGGGCCTTGCTCATGCAGGGGCACCCTCTCACATAGGAACCACGCACTCTGCCTTCAGGATTGATAAGGCCTGCCATAGGAGTGACTTATAGGTTTATATGTGTTGTTAGACCTGGCATCCTTGGCGTGGGTCTCCCTTCCATTTTTTCGTAATGCCTCCACTGTTGCCGATATGTTTTTGCTGGACTAGATGCTCATGGGCACTTTGCCGCTGCTAATCAGTGCCAAAGTGCAAGTGCTCCCTATCGTCAATTGATATGTGTATTAGTGACTCCATGATTGGATGATTGGTTTACTTGTCAGTCCCTAGAACAGTGCACTCAGTGTGCCCCGGGCTTGTAAATCCAATGCCGCTGGTGGGCTTGCAGCACTGTTTGTGCCACCCACAGAAGCGGCTTGTAAAATGTGTCTCAGGCCTGCCATCGCAGAGCCTGTGTGCAGCCTAGGGCTGCCATGTCGACTTGGTGAGTACACCCACTTACCAGTCCCTAAACCTTCCCTTTACTGCATGTTGGTCACCCCTAAAGTAGGCCCTAGGGCAGGGTGCATTGTAAGTATAAGGTAGGACATGCCCTGGTGTGTGTGGCATGTCCTATTAGTGAATTACAGCCATTTTCGTTTTTCACTATTGCAAGGCTACCTGCTCCCCATAGGCCAGAATGGGCAGACTGACTATTACACCTTATAGTCCGAACTGACCCAGGGAACATGGTAGAAAAACGAATTTAGTATGCCTGAACTCAGGATGATAAAATACATCTTTTAGTGAAGTTAGTTTTAACATTCTGTGTTTGAAAATACCACTTTTAGAAAGTGGGTATTTTCTTGCCTAACTATCCAAGCCTGCCTCTGCTAGGTTGTGTATTCCTTGTCTGGAGATTGAGTGACAGGGGCTGGGGGTGGCTACAGGAGACAGGGTGAGTCAGCACAGAGCTGAATAGAAAGATCTGCATCCAGAGTGGAGGGAGGAGTTGCCCCTGGGTCTGAATAGGGCTGTGCCTGCCTTCCACAATGCTGGCTCCACCTCGTGCCGGGCGGCTGAGCACTCTGCCCCACATTCTGAAAGGAAAGAAGGAGTCAGAAAAACAAAGTGCTCCAGAACTGACCAGAACTGGTTTTGGACTAGGCAGAGGCCTCTCTGCCTCCAGAGAACAAAGAGAATCAGGGTATAAGAGGGGCACCCAGACCCCAGGAAAATTAGATCACTTTTGGGAACAAGAAAAAACCTTTGCTGAGGAGCGGAACCAAGAAGAAACTGAGGAGAGACTATCCCTAAGCCTGAAGTGCTGCTTGGGGGATTGGCCTGCAGTGGTTTGCCTGACTGCCAAAGAAAGGAGAAAGGAACTTTTGCTTTGCTGTGACTTTCATCAACTTGTGAAGGATCTCCAAGGGCTTGGAAGAGAGCTTGCCCTCTGACCGAAGTCCAAGGACCATTGGACTTCACGCCCTTTGTGAATTGCTGCTGGAAACTCTGTTTCAGTGGCTACAGAGGTAGGGAGCTGTGACCGACTCTCACGACCGACTCGGTGTCCTGTAAGCACCGCATCGAAGCACCGTCTCGCCCTGCAACGCACGGCCCTGGTCTCACCGACTCCGTCAACGAGCCGCTGCCTGCACCGCATCGAGGGACAACGCGTCCTGCAACACTTCGCTACGCCGAATCAAACTGGTCCGACCGACACGGTCACTGCTGCTGAGTTAGAGTCCTGTGACCGCACCGGAGTTGGGCACCGCTCGCACGCTTTGCGACGCACCGCCCGACTCGCACCGCTGTCCGGACTGATCGACGCCAGCTCCTGAATCCGTCTCCGTCGCCGCACCGCAACCTGCCAGCACCGCATCGAAGCACCGTCTCGCCCTGCAACGCACGGCCCTGGTCTCACCGACTCCGTCTCGACGACGTAAACGAGCCGCTGCCTGCACCGCATCGAGGGACAACGCGTCCTGCAACGCTTCAATTTTTGCATCGCGACCGCGACGAACAGCCATCCGGCTCGCACGCCCGTGCCTGCCGCTTCAAGTAAAAGGTACTATGACCGAGTCTGTCTACGCTGTGTTGGCCCGTCTCGACGCGGTCAGCTGGATTTGTTAGACTCTGTTTGTTCTCAACATCGCCGTAGCCGGAGGAGGCTACCGACTCGCACAGAACCTTGAATTAAGCCTTTTGATCAGAACTAAGCATTCTTAACAGTATTGTGGATTATTTTTGTCGTTTATGGTCTTGTGATAAATCTATATAAAGTATACCTATTTTTATAAATATATAACCTGTGTGGTGTCCATTTGTAGTGTTGTCACTTCATTACTGTATGTGTTCACAAATGCTTTACACACTGCCTCTGAACTAAGCCTGTCTGCTCGTGCCAAGCTACCAAGAGGGTGAGCAGGGGTTCTTTCAGGAGTGTACCTACTTTCCCTGACTAGACTCAAGGGTCCCTATTTGGACAAAGGTACCTACCTCTGCCAACTAGAGACCCCCAAATCTAACATTGGTGGTCAGCGGTGAGGATTCTGGACTTGCATTTGTGACTCATGTACAGTGATTGGTGAACACTACTTAGTGAGTGCAGACCAAAACGCAACCACATACTTTTATAGCATTTTTTCTGGGCTTTCCTATTTTTGCAAATACCAAGTTCAGTCACTATGGAGAAACCAGCATCAGTAGCCTCTGTTGAGTGTGATTGGGAAGAAGAGAGGCTAGAATGCTACACCCTTAAGCGGCTCAGGCAATTCTGCAAAAGTTTAAAGTGTCCATGACCGGGCTCTCCAGGAAGGAGGACCTCCAAAAGGCGCTGAGGGCCTGGGTCGAATCAAGGAGTGCCCCTGTGGAGGGGGCTGAGAATGCAGAAGGGCAGCTGGAGGGGCTATTGGGTCTAGGGGCTAGAAGACCACCTTCCCCAGTAGGTAGCAGTGTTTCTGCCAGAGGACTGTCTCCAGAGGAGTTGGAGGACAGGAAAGAGAGTAGGATGCACGAAATGCAGCTGACCAAGCTCAAGCTGAATGGGCAGTTAGAATTCGAAATGCAAACTAGGAAATTAGCCCTAGAGGAAAAGAAAATGCAGTTTGAACATGAGAAAGTTTTGAGGGAGTTGGAATTGAAGGCCAAGAGCTTAGAGATTACTCCCTCTGGTGGCAGTGTACCGCCTGTGCCTGTTGAAGCTAGGGTGTATATTCCCAAAGATGTGGTGAAGGAGTTTTTAAAAATGATGACATTGGGCAGTGGTTCAAAGCCTATGAGGTAGCCATGTCTTCCCACCGGGTCCCTGAGAAGGATTGGGGAGCGGGGTTGTGGGGACGGTTCCTCAGTGAAGGGCGGGATACCTTGTTAGATTTGCCCTCTGAAGTCTATAATTCGTACAGCCACATGAAGGATGCCTTAATGACTAGGTATGGTTTGACCCCTGAGCTTTATAGGCAAAGGTTCAGGAACTGTAGTAAGATTGAAAGCAGTACCTGGGTTGAATATGTGACCTTCTTTTGCAGAGCCTTGGATGGTTGGGTAAAGGGTAGCAAAGCGACTGATTTTCAGGCGCTCTTTGATTTGATTGCCTGGGAGCACTTGTCCGGTAATTGTTTTCCTGAGCTACGCCAGCACCTGATTGATAGTAAGCTGACTAACCCTAGGCAGCTTGCTGAGGAGGCGGACCGCTGGGTGAGTACCCGGGTCCACAAGGGTCACGTGGGAGACTCCGCCAAGGGTGGGCAGGGTCCCCAGCAGAAGAGTGGGGGGACAAGGGTAAACAGAAGGAGTTCCAGAAAGGGCCCCAAAGTAGACCCCAAGGGAACCAAGGGAAAGGTTCCCAGCCTCCCCTGAGAAGAAGCCAGTGGCCCTGACAGGCCCCCTGTTCACCAGGGACCACTGGTATGTTACAAGTGTGGCGCCCTGGCCACAAGGCAAACGATCCTCGTTGCCCTTTGCATGGAAAACCAGCACCCACCAGTGCAGTCCCCCGGCAGTTGGCTAGTGTAGCCCTGGGGGAGGAGTTGGGTGCCCAAGGTGGGGGGATCCCACAGTGTTTTCCCTTGTCTCATTAGGAGACTCTGAGATGGTCCCTAGGACCCCGCTGCCTGAGAACACTAAGAAATACAGCCAGTGGGTGACCATCAATGGCCATAGGGTGGAGGCTCTGAGAGACACAGGAGCCAGTGTGACAGCTGTCAAGTGTCACCTGGTGTCTAAGGAGCAGGTTGTCCCTGATGCATTCTATCCGGTTGTTGCCGCTGACAACACAGAGAGTCACTGCAAGGTGGCTCAGGTTCCCTTTGAGTGGGGGGTCTCGGGTACTCTTCAAGTAGCTGTGAGGCCAGCCATGCCTGTTGACTGTTTGTTAGGGAACGATTTGGAGAGCTCACCTTGGGCTAAGGTGGAGCGGAGTGCGCATTTAGAAATGTTGGGCTTGCCTGATTGGGCATGTGTGACCACCCGGTCAATGGCAGCTAAAGGTGTTCAAGAGGACCTGGAGCCTGAGAGGGAGGCCCAGGTGCCTGCCGGAGAGAGAGGGGGCAGGGGGTGTGGGAAACCGGCCCTGAGGTTCCCACGGTCCAGGAGGAGGCAGACCCTGAGGGGGATGCCCTGGAGCCTACAGGGGAACAGGTAGCTGAACTGGGGGACCTACCTGAGCTGACCCATTGGCAGCAAGAAGGAGGACCCTCCAGGGAAGAGTTCTGCGAGGAGCAGACCACATGCCCTTCTCTCGTGGGTCTGAGGCAACAGGCCACAGTCCAGGCAGCAGGTGATCAGTCTGGGTCACATTGGATTTACTGGGAGAATGGTCTCCTGTATTCAGAGCCTAAGGTTGCTGAGCCTGGGTCAGCCCGTGTGCTGGTGGTACCCCAGCGCTTCAGAGCCTTCCTACTGGGGTTTGCTCACGATGTACCGTTAGCAGGACATCTGGGGCAGGACAAGACCTTTGACAGGCTTGTTACCCATTTCTATTGGCCCCAGATGCGCAGGAGTGCCGCCACTCACTGCAGGACATGCCAGACTTGCCAGGCAAGTGGAAAGAGTGGGAGGAAGCACAAGGCTCCTCTCCAGCCATTCCCTGTGGTCAGCACCCCCTTTGAACGGGTGGGTATTGACATTGTGGGGCCACTGGACCCCAAGACAGCCATGGGCAACAGGTTTATCCTGGTCTTGGTGGACCATGCCACCCGGTACCCTGAAGCCATCCCTCTGAGGACAGTGACGGCCCCCGTGGTGGGACGGGCACTGATGGGAATTCTCTCACGTGTGGGATTCCCTCAAGAGGTGGTGTCTGACAGAGGTACCAACTTCATGTCCAAGTACATGAAGTCCCTGTGGCAGGAGTGCGGTGTAACTTACAAGTTCACCACTCCTTACCACCCTCAAGGAAATGGGCTGGTTGAGAGATTCAACCGGACCCTCAAGGGCATGATTATGGGTCTGGAAGAACCCATGAGGCGTAAATGGGATGTCCTCTTACCATGCCTGTTGTTTGCATACCGGGAGGTGCCACAGAAGTCTCTAGGGTTCAGTCCCTTTGAGCTCCTCTATGGACACCCGGTGAGAGGACCTCTGAGTTTGGTCAAGGAAGGCTGGGAGCAATGTCCCAGGAAACCTCCCCAGGATGTATACAGTTACATGCTGGCCTTCCGGAACCAGACTAGGCGTTTCAGAGAACTTGCTGAGGCAAATCTGGAAGCCAGCCAGGAGGAGATGAAGCGGTGGTACGACCAGAATGCCACTCTGGTAGAGCTTCAGCCTGGTCAGAAAGTGTGGGTCATGGCCCCTGTGGAGCCTTGTGCGCTCCAGGACAGGTGGACCGGCCCTTTTACGGTGGTGGAGCGCAAGAGTCCAGTTACCTATTTGGTGGACTTGCAGTCTCCCAGGAACCCCTTGGAGAGGTCCCAAGTGGGCATGCTCTTAGCTACAGATGATGGAATGGAGGAGGAGACCGAGCCTCTTCCTGACCTCCTGTCAGCCCGAGAGCAAGATGGATCAGTGGAGGGAGTAAACCTCTCTACCTCCCTGACACCTGAGCAGCAGGGTGACTGTCGCCAACTGTTGGGACAGTTCCCTGACCTGTTCTCCCTGGTTCCCAGTGTCACTCATTGGTGCGTCCATGATGTGGACACTGGGGACAGTCTTCCTGTGAAGCACAAGGCTTACAGGGTGACTGACAGGGTCAGAGCCTGCATCAAGGATGAGGTCTCCAAGATGTTTGCGCTAGGGGTAATTGAGTCCTCTAACAGCCCTTGGGCCAGCCCAGTGGTCTTGGTTCCAAAGGCTGCCGCGCCTGGTGCCACACCAGAACTCCGGTTCTGTGTGGACTACAGGGGACTCAATTCCGTCACCAGGACTGACGCCCACCCCATCCCCAGAGCTGATGAGCTCATAGATCGGTTAGGGGCTGGGCGGTACCTCAGCACGTTTGACTTAACGTCTGGGTACTGGCAGATCGCCTTGACTGATGGTGCAAAAGAGAGGTCAGCATTCTCCACACCAGATGGGCACTACCAGTTCCGGGTGATGCCCTTTGGGATGAAGAATGCCCCTGCCACCTTTCAGAGGCTGGTCAACCAGGTGTTGGTTGGACTGGAGGATTTCAGTGCCGCCTACCTGGATGACATCGCAGTGTTCAGTGCCAGTTGGGAAGAACATCTGCGCCACCTCTGGGAAGTGTTGATGGCGCTGTGGAGGGCAGGCCTCACAATCAAGGCGAGTAAGTGCCAGATTGGGCAGGGTTCTGTGGTGTACTTGGGACACCAGGTTGGGAGCGGCCAGGTGGCGCCCCTCCAACCGAAAATTGATACCATTCTGGCTTGGGAGCCCCCAAGACCCAGACAGAGGTGAGAGCCTTCCTAGGACTCACCGGGTATTACAGGAGATTCATCAAGGGGTATGGCAGCATTGTTGCCCCTTGACCGAGCTGACTTCCAAGAAGCAGCCCAGGAAAGTGATTTGGACTGACGCCTGTCAGAAAGCTTTGACACCTTGAAGACTGCCATGTGCACGGCGCCTGTGCTCCAGGCACCCAACTTCTCCAATGAGTTCATTGTTCAGACGGACGCTTCAGAGCATGGTGTAGGGGCTGTTCTATCACAGATCAATGAGGAGGGCCTAGACCAACCTGTAGCCTTCATCAGTAGGAGGTTACTTCCCGGGAACAGAGATGGAGTGCTATCGAGCGTGAGGCATTTGCTGTGGTCTGGGCACTGAAGAAGCTGAGACCATACCTGTTTGGGACTCACTTCCGGGTTCAGACAGACCACAGGCCCCTCAGATGGTTGATGCAGATGAGGGGTGAGAATCCAAAGCTGTTGAGGTGGTCCATTTCCCTACAGGGGATGGACTTTACGGTGGAACACCGCCCTGGTACAGAGCACGCCAATGCTGATGGTCTGTCCAGATTTTTCCGCCTTAGCGATGAGAACTCCCTAGGGGTAGGATAGTTCTCCCCACATTTCAGCTGGAGGGGACACGTGTTAGACCTGGCATCCTTGGCGTGAGTCTCCCTTCCATTTTTTCATAATGCCTCCACTGTTGCCGATATGTTTTTGCTGGACTAGATGCTCATGGGCACTTTGCCGCTGCTAATCAGTGCCAAAGTGCAAGTGCTCCCTATCGTCAATTGATATGTGTATTAGTAACTCCATGATTGGATGATTGGTTTACTTGTCAGTCCCTAGTACAGTGCACTCAGTGTGCCCAGGGCTTGTAAATCCAATGCCGCTGGTGGGCTTGCAGCACTGTTTGTGCCACCCACAGAAGCGGCTTGTAAAATGTGTCTCAGGCCTGCCATCGCAGAGCCTGTGTGCAGCCTAGGGCTGCCATGTCGACTTGGTGAGTACACCCACTTACCAGTCCCTAAACCTTCCCTTTACTGCATGTTGGTCACCCCTAAAGTAGGCCCAAGGGCAGGGTGCATTGTAAGTATAAGGTAGGACATGCCCTGGTGTGTGTGGCATGTCCTAATAGTGAATTACAGCCATTTTCGTTTTTCACTATTGCAAGGCTACCTGCTCCCCATAGGCCAGAATGGGCAGACTGACTATTACACCTTATAGTCCGAACTGACCCAGGGAACATGGTAGAAAAACGAATTTAGTATGCCTGAACTCAGGATGATAAAATACATCTTTTAGTGAAGTTGGTTTTAACATTCTGTGTTTGAAAATACCACTTTTAGAAAGTGGGTATTTTCTTGCCTAACTATCCAAGCCTGCCTCTGCTAGGTTGTGTATTCCTTGTCTGGAGATTGAGTGACAGGGGCTGGGGGTGGCTACAGGAGACAGGGTGAGTCAGCACAGAGCTGAATAGAAAGATCTGCATCCAGAGTGGAGGGAGGAGTTGCCCCTGGGTCTGAATAGGGCTGTGCCTGCCTTCCACAATGCTGGCTCCACCTCCTGCCGGGCGGCTGAGCACTCTGCCCCACATTCTGAAAGGAAAGAAGGAGTCAGAAAAACAAAGTGCTCCAGAACTGACCAGAACTGGTTTTGGACTAGGCAGAGGCCTCTCTGCCTCCAGAGAACAAAGAGAATCAGGGTATAAGAGGGGCACCCAGACCCCAGGAAAATTAGATCACTTTTGGGAACAAGAAGAAACCTTTGCTGAGGAGCGGAACCAAGAAGAAACTGAGGAGAGACTATCCCTAAGCCTGAAGTGCTGCTTGGGGGATTGGCCTGCAGTGGTTTGCCTGACTGCCAAAGAAAGGAGAAAGGAACTTTTGCTTTGCTGTGACTTTCATCAACTTGTGAAGGATCTCCAAGGGCTTGGAAGAGAGCTTGCCCCCTGACCGAAGTCCCAGGACCATTGGACTTCACCCCTTTGTGAATTGCTGCTGGAAACTCTGTTTCAGTGGCTACAGAGGTAGGGAGCTGTGACCGACTCTCACGACCGACTCGGTGTCCTGTAAGCACCGCATCGAAGCACCGTCTCGCCCTGCAATGCACGGCCCTGGTCTCACCGACTCCGTCAACGAGCCGCTGCCTGCACCGCATCGAGGGACAACGCGTCCTGCAACGCTTCGCTACGCCGAATCGAACTGGTCCGACCGACACGGTCACTGCTGCTGAGTTAGAGTCCTGTGACCGCACCGGAGTTGGGCACCGCTCGCACGGTTTGCGACGCACCGCCCGACTCGCACCGCTGTCCGGACTGATCGACGCCAGCTCCTGAATCCGGCTCCGTCGCCGCACCGCAACCTGCCAGCACCGCATCGAAGCACCGTCTCGCCCTGCAACGCACGGCCCTGGTCTCGACGACGTCAACGAGCCGCTGCCTGCACCGCATCGAGGGACAACGCGTCCTGCAACGCTTCCATTTTTGCATCGCGACCGCGACGAACAGCCATCCGGCTCGCACGCCCGTGCCTGCCGCTTCAAGTAAAAGGTACTGTGACCGAGTCTGTGTACGCTGTGTTGGCCCGTCTCGACGTGGTCAGCTGGATTTGTTAGACTCTGTTTGTTCTCAACATCGCCGTAGCCGGAGGAGGCTACCGACTCGCACAGAACCTTGAATTAAGCCTTTTGATCAGAACTAAGCATTCTTAACAGTATTGTGGATTATTTTTGTCGTTTATGGTCTTGTGATAAATCTATATAAAGTATACCTATTTTTATAAATATATAACCTCTGTGGTGTCCATTTGTAGTGTTGTCACTTGATTACTGTATGTGTTCACAAATGCTTTACACACTGCCTCTGAACTAAGCCTGTCTGCTCGTGCCAAGCTACCAAGAGGGTGAGCAGGGGTTCTTTCAGGAGTGTACCTACTTTCCCTGACTAGACTCAAGGGTCCCTATTTGGACAAAGGTACCTACCTCTGCCAACTAGAGACCCCCAAATCTAACATGTGTGTATGTATACAGTGATTATAGGAAGCCTATATCACAGTAAGGGGTGCATGCACCACCTTACCCAGGCTGCAGTAGCAGACCTGTGGTGTCAGTTTGGATGGCCTTCCAGGGGTGGCACAATACATGCTGCAGCCCCTGGTAGGCCTCTGAGGTACCTATGCCCTGGGTACATAGTATACCATATACTAGGGACTTATAAGGGCACTCCAGATTCCAATCAGAGATGTGCCTAAGGCACATGGAAACCTTTTTACAGAGAAAGCAGATAGACTGGGGCCCTGAATAGCAGGATCCCAGTCCAACTAAGTCATAAACCAGCAAAACACCATAAAAAAAGTGGGGGCAACCATATAGTCAGATTCCACCTTCCTACACCTGGCCCCGAAAGCATGGAACAAGCTTCCTCTAGCCATCCACTCTGCCTGTTTTCTCCTTGACGTAAGAAAAAAAAAGTACAACTTGTAAGGTTTAATCCACCCGCTTGACCCCAAGCTTTCCCAGCAATTGCTTTCTTTCAGTTCTCTGCCAGGATAGCCTTCATGGATGATATGTGCATGCTACAAATACACATAACATAACATAACATAAAATAACAATGGAACCCCCATTTTGAGATTATTCAGGTTGGAATTGAGAATAATGAACATATTACTTATGGGTAATCTTCGTTATCTTATTTCAAGTTCTCCTCATTGCAGTCACTTACTAATAGAGGAAGCCCTGCTTCTGGAAAGGTCAAGCTATCCATGCCGGATATCGCTAAAAATTCTGAATATTTTTTATTTCTGCCCAGCTTGTCTCCACAACCCATATTGATGTCCCTTTCACATTACCCGGGATTAACTGATCCTCTAATTGATATGATTGAGGTATAGATTGCCTTACCCACCTGCTTAGTGTAGCAATAAATTCTTTCATGCCCTTGTTTTCTGCCCCATAAGATACAAAGAGGGAATGTGAGGCCTTTAAGATCTTTAGTCTTACCTAAATAGATCAAGAGAGCTCTTTTACCATCCACCAAATGTGGGATTGAGGAATCTTGGGAGTTATTAAGGACTGATGAAACAATCTTTTGAGAATAATGCAAACCAGATTCTACTTTGGGCTTGCATTTTGGAAAACAACTCAAGCAGCGTTAAACTATTATTAACGCTCCCAATTCTCCCAGACTCTACTTAGGTTAGAGCCACAAGGAAGGCCTCTTTTAGCCATCGCCAATCAATATTTGCCTCCTCCAGGGTTTCAAATGGAATTCCTTGAAGCCTTTGTAAGATGGTGGGCAGGTGTCAAGGAGGAACAGTACGGAACCACGACTCTGACCCTAGTCTTGAAAGGTCTGGTTTCCATCCTGAACCCCTTCATAGATTATGGAGAAAAAGACTTGAAAGATTGTAACATCTTTTTTTCTACGACGATTTCTGAATGCGATTTTTGAAAGACCCTTACACCTTCCTTTCGACTGCTTTAAGCAAAGTTGACTCCTCAGATGATAAAAAGGAGTATGAAACCATACTGGTGAGAATTGAAAATTCTCACAATTCTCCAAAGGATACCCTTTTGATAGAATATGTGGAGAACTGAATTTATCTGGGTCCTTCGACTTCTTCAGGATCCTGTAATCCAAAACATTTACAAAAAGGCGAATGATCTGGCATAGGCGCATTATGCTGAGCAAAGCATTCATCTTGTACCACCTCCTTAGGAGGAAAACTGAGCACTTCTCTGATGTGCTTCAGCATTTCCTGCAAATGGGTTCCTTGTACATATTTCTCCTGTGTGCATTTTTCATGATGATGGTCGTCACCATGATTTTGTCTTTTTGTTAGTAGTTCTGCCATGGTTGCACTGACTGCATCTGAGATCATGGTCTGTAAATGAGATCTGCTAATTTTGAGAATTTCATCCTCCTAATGCTCACCCTCAGAGGATACATGGTGGTGTTTCTCTAGGGCTTTCTTGCCCTCTATTTTGTCAGCAAAGATCGCACAAGGCAGCGGTCCTCTTAATATACGTTATTGTAGTAACAGAGATCTCTCCTCGTTAGATCCTCTGATACTTAAAAAGATTTGGTGCCTGCCTTCTTTTGTGTGCGCGCCTGAGCGGAAACTCCATAGGAGTGGAGAACCATTGATGTTGGGTGCTCACAAGCCGTGCCCCTGTCGCCACAGCATACATCCCACCCTAGCTAGGGCACAGTGGGCAGATTTACTAAGATTATATGGTGTGTCTGCGTCACAAAAGTGATACAAATGAGCACAAAGATGTTTTTGTCTGACTTTCTTTCCAGTGCTAAACTTTTTTAGCGCTGGAAATAACGTGAAAAGTAACGTGAAGCAGCGCATAGCACTGCTTTGTATTACTTAGCACCAAGGGAGCGTACCAGGGTTGGTGCATGCACATTTCCATGCAACCACCTAAGGTTTCTCACACTAAACCCAATTTACTAAATAAAGTAGACAGGTTTTAGCATCAGAAATTAGCCACCCTTCACATAGGCACTATGAAGGAGAAATGCTTTTTTTCTTTTTTTTTTTCCAACTTCGCATGTGTGCTGCACTGTACAGCACACATACAAAGTGGGAAAATGTTTAAAATTAGACTAAGCATAGTAGTTTGTACTTTAAGGGTATCCTTCCAGTACAAAACCTGTGCTTGACTCTTGGAGACATCCTTTCACTATGGCGCAAAGGTGTCTCCGTGGCACACAGCAGCTGACTTCAGCGCTTGTGCTAGGTAGAGGGGAGGAGAGTACCATATTTCAGTAAATTTGGCGCTCTCCTGCTCTCTCCTTCTCATGCAGCGCAACGCAGCATTTGCAGCTACTGCTTTGTGCTGCGTGAGAAATTAGTAAATCAGGCCCGAGTTTCTAGAGCTATCTGGCATTGATAGCGTGACATGTCTGGCGGTGGGAGCTGTTTTAATTAGTAAGTAACTCTGACGAGGAGTATAGATGTTATGGTGATATACTGGTGATATACTGATGCTGCTTTACTGCACCCTTAATCCATATTATTTCTGCATTAGTAATCTGTTTTCATCACCCAAATGCATCAGGTTTATACCTCGAGAAATTAGTGCAGTGCAATACACCACTAGTGGGGTAATTTAACATGTTCCCTGATAAAGTAATTGCATCTTATGTTACATTTCTTTGCATTTGGTCGCCAGCAGCCATTTGCTGCCAACAATCATTTACGTTATGTCTGTGTACAATGAAGTATTATTGCATCATTGTGAATGTACAGAATTAGCACATGCTAATCTGGTTACTGCACATATGGCCCTCATTAGGAACAGCATGCAGAAATAGAATCCGAAAGAAATATTGTGAGTTACTTACAACCATTACATTAATCGGATACAGGCATAACAAACATAATTACAATATTTTAAAAGAAATATGAAAATAATACAAAAGACAGATTTTCCAGAAATGGTTCTATTGCACAATCTGATCAGAATGTTATTATTGTACAATTATCTAATTTTCAAACCTACAAGTAGCCTGCAATCGAAATTCCAAATATGGTTCATGACTGGAGTTGTTGGTTCCATTGGAAATACATGTGTTGCATCACTACTGCATTATTACTGCTCCTGGTTTTCCTTTTAACAGACCCCCCAAGATTTCGCAATTTTGTAAAGATCCCACAAAAGTGCCCAGAGAAACTGTTGTTTTCTTTTTTTTTTATAAACTGAGACTGATCATCCTTATATTTGTTCTGCGCTGCCACTGTGCCAATAAAACGAATGTGAGCAACAGGCCTACAAGCAGCAGAGGTGACTATTTTTTTTCTTTCACTTGCCTGAATAAAGGCCTTCGTCCTTTGCAAGCAGCCTAAAGCCAGCCTCAGATTTCAATGAAACACTAGCTGCCAGAGGTTTTTTGGTAGTAGCAGTTCCCAAAGTTTGGGAAAAACCGCACAATCAGTATGAGTGAGATATTCTTTTTATCATATCAAATACAATACAGTGTGAATCAATTTTAAAATAGATATTACAATTTCTCAATGGGGTGCTACCTTGGCTCTAATGCACCTACTACCAAAAGATGCAACTGTCACAGGAGAAAACTACTGTGTACACAAAATTGCAAAAAGAGCATTTATAAGCACACCCTTCTCTAATAAAGGATCACCCAGAGTACTGGTAAGGTAGAAAACAGTTCTAAATGTCTATTGTTAGAAACATATCAATTTCAGGATAGTAATGGTCCTGATTACATGCAATATACAGAGTCCACAATGTTCAGATTTCTTCAACAATAAAATTCTTTATTATAAAGAATTTTATTGTTGAAGAAATCTGAACATTGTGGACTCTGTATATTGCATGTAATCAGGAGCAGTGTGTTATTATATTGACCATTACTATCCTGAAATTGATATGTTTCTAACAATAGACATTTAGAACTGTTTTCTACCTTACCAGTACTCTGGGTGATCCTTTATTAGAGAAGGGTGTGCTTATAAATGCTCTTTTTTTGCAACTAGCTGCCAGAGGCCTGGATCGGCAGGCATCTGCTTGGTCCCTTCTCCTTTAGCAGAACCGGTGCACTTTGCCCCATTCCTCTGCAGCAGTCAGTCTCCTGCGGCCCCTGCTGCACACTATGAACCTTACCTGACCCTCTCATGTCAGTGCCCTGTATCACCTCTGATCCCCCTCCCCTGTATCACTGTGTCTCCTCTCCCCCTTTCTCTTTTTGTCCCTCTTCTAGGGTGACCAGGTCTTGGCTTGAGAACCAAAAACCGAGACATTTTGCAAAAACAGAAGAAGGACTGCAATTTTACATTAACGGAGCGGCGCAGAATGACAGCTCTCATCAACAGACGAACACAGAAGAGGCATTAAGAAAATAGGTAAAATGTAATTTCAAAAACCAGCATCATACCTGTTAATTAAATTCATTATTTATAACAGCTGCTAACTAGCACAGCTTTAGAACACTTAAAAAAGTGCCTCTCACTGTTTTCAGTCGAACCCCTCTTAAAACCATGACATGAGCCAAAATTGCCGAAATCTACCAGGACAGCTGGTGAAAAACCAGGACTGTCCTGGCAATTCCGTGACGCCTGGTCACCCTAATCTCTTCCTCTCACCCAGTGACTCCTTTCGATCGTCTCCTCATCTTGACTCTCTCCCATATGTCTCCACTTGTCCGCTGCTGCTCTGAGACTTCCCTGCCCCACACGTAACTTCTGTGACCTCCCTCCCTTTATTTCTCTGTCATCCCCCCTCCCCCCCCACACCTGCTGTCCTGTGACTCATTTCGTCCCCATGCCATGACTCCTGTGCACCCTCCTCCTCCGATCCGTCTGACCTGGCACTCCACCATCGAGAACCCCGTCATAGCTCCTATCCCCCCACCCGCCCGTACCCCTGCTCCCCTGTGCGCTGCTGGAAATCAGTTTGGCCGGTGCCAGAGACATCAAAGCACTCACATTGAAATCTACCCACCCTAGAACCAGACGTCATCTGTTCACAGGCGCGGCGCTTCTGGAGGCTCTGTAGGTCTCAGACTGTCACAAACTGTGATTGGAACAGTCTCCAGCAGTGACAGATCACAAGCCAAGTGATAATTTGGTATCGGGCACATTTTCTGCGACTGGCAAAATACCACGGGGCATATTTACAAGCCCCTTGCGCCACTTATGCGTCAGTTTTAACATGGGAAAAGTGACGCAAAAGTGGCGCAAGGGGCTTGTAAATATGCCCCCCCATGTTTAGGGGTTTGGGGATGCAAATATTGCTTTAATTAATGCTAAATTTGCAAGCCCTGGTGCGTCTGTTTAAGGGAAAAACTCTCCAGTCCTAAAGGACTTTGTACCAAGGAAAGGTAATAAGATTACCAGATTGCGAGGGTAAATGTAGAAAATAGTGCATTAACACTGATGTTCACGTTATTCACAATTGCACAGGCATGTGTAGGGGAACCACTTATGATCCCCGGGTAAAGTATGGTATGCCCTTCCCTTTTTACCATCACCGGCATAACTAAAACCTCTGAGCTCTATAGGAGCCTGTACCCGTTTGCACTCGAGTTTTATGCGACGTTGGCTTCTTTGTTGCGACCTTTTAATTGTTTCTGCGTTTAATATGCTGGTTGTTCAACGTCTGGATTTTGACTCTGAAGCAACTAACACATGCCATGGTGAGAATGCATAGGTAAAGACATAAAACGATATACAGAAGGTGCACACACACACTTTGCAATAAAGATCGAAAAATGAGATGCTTTTTTATTAAATTTCATACATTCATGTTCCAGTTGAATGCCACTCTCAACTACAAATGATACACTGAACCCGCAAAGATAGATGTTCAAACTCTGTCTTTCATCGAACTTTCAGTAAGTCACCCAGTAATGTATTTATTTGAGAACCCTATATGAATACAACATTCTGAAGTGTGGTCATTCAGCTCTTCATAAAACTCAGAATACATTTAAAAATGCACTTAAATAGATAAGACATTTGTTCTGATTCTTTTGTCAAGGTTGCTATGCAGTTTTGAAGTTGTCTTTACCTTCTATGTGCCTTGGAAACCGACGTTACAAGATTTATGGATTGTGTTCCATGCTTCAACTTTGGTTTATGAGACATAAATACTTGAAATATGATTTGTATTTTGTCCCTCTGGAGTTTTTCTAATGTATGCTAAACTTTTTCATTAAGGAACAGACAATTTTCAGAAGATGTAAACCTGATTTTTTTATTCAGCAGAGAAAGTGAATTGTTGACAGCACGCACTCGTGAATTCCTTCCTACAAATAGTTTATGAAGGTTATACAGGTTGCAACTGCAAAGCTAATGACTGAGATTCTGTAATTATCTGTGGGCTCACTAGGACTTCTAATTATAGAATGCAAATCGACAAAACGCAGATTCTCCCCACGGGCTATTCTAAATAAACATTTAAAATTAGAATTCAGGGGAATAGGAAAACAATGATTAAGTTAATTGCGTGGTCAACAGACCAAAGTTCAGTTTAGTTTAGCCTAGTTTCTCTAATGTGAATAGAGACATCGCAGCTATTCAGATGTATACATTACTTTCTCACATTATCATAGTTAATGAGAAAAGAGAACCTTTCGTTGTATACGCCCACTGCCGCCTTATGGAGGCTCATGGACGATGTAGTTCTGGAAATATTTCAGGTTTCTTCTTTTCAAAAATGTATTCCTCCAGTCTTTGACCTATTCCTGCAGTGTGTGTGCTTTCCACTAGGTCGAGGTAGATTGGTCAAAAAGGTGTGAGAAGAAGGGGGTCCAATGAAAGGCGAGCTGCAGTGTTTGTGTTTTGAAGGAGGCTCCCAGTGGGCTACTTTTCTAGCGCGGAGGTGGGCTGTGAGAGAAGAGGCGAGACTACGGTGAAGTACGCCAATAAGAGTGTTGTGTTCCCTTCGGCTGAACCAGCCTGGAGACTGGAGTGCTCGACAAAGTGCTTGGTAATTGTGGGAACATCGACATCATCCAGGATAAATGAGGGGCATAAAGAGGGATGATCCTTGAAATAAGTTGGTTTGTGATGTGTTGGGTGGGCAAGAAATCCGAACATGATGGATTTTCTATTACTTTGCATGTCATTTAACCACTGGATTGGCGGTAGATTACTAATGATAAGCATACCTCTATCTGCTTCTGCTCTGCACTTTTTATCAGAGTCGAAGGGCCTGATCACATTGGGAGGTACATTTTGCTGGTGCAAATTGAACAACCACAAATTAAGGGTACCATTTTTTTGTAGGAAATGGAAATCTTTAGCGTAGTGTACCCACAGATTTTTCCTTGACTGCTTTTGCTGCCTGTAGAAGATTCTGTTCTGCACTCTACCCCTGCTACCCCTTTCAACATGATGGAATTAGTATCCCTAAATTGACATATTTAACTTGATTTTAAGTCCCTACTATATGGTTCAAAGTCTGCCTAGGGGTCATAAGTAAAATGTCATCATCTTCATCATCATCATCTTTATAAAGTTGCAAGCCATAAAATAATACTTTCATAACTCATTACTTTCTATAAAATATATGATTATAAACAGCATGTTTAGTACAAATACATATCATCTATCATATAAAACAACATGTAAATATTATCAATATTAAATATTACTTGGGCCGTAATATGAACCAAAGTGACTTGTGCAGATAAATAAAACAACTTAATACCCAAGTAAATAGCCTCATATACAGAAGATAAAAGCAGTAATAATAGTCTCAGCAAACAAATCTAAAATTAAATGATCAAGTATAAAACCAATACTACAAATAAATACATCTAATCCAGTTGTCCTTCCTGACTTTTAAGACACATCTAATTTAGTTAATAACTGCATGGCAAGTTTGAGGAGACTCTTATCGCTGTAAATAAAGTATTTCAATTTTGCACTGCACTAATATTTGCCCTCTCAAAATTGAAACCCATAACTGCCTACGCAGACGTCTATAAAAGGAACAAAAAAGCATGAAGTCCATTTTTCTTTGATGGAACACATTGATGGAATACATTGATACAATGTCATTTTGAGAGGGTCGAAGACCAAATGACCTGCAAAGGAAATGCTACCAAAAAGTGTAGTGTGCTATGGCATAACCGAGTGAGGTAAAATAAAATATATATTGTGAATTACTTATTAAAACAAGGTTAGGTTCCAACCCAGGATAAGTCAACAGAGGAGAGAGGTGTTCAACAGTATGCATAGATTGCACCTTTCTATTACGTGATGTGGAACAATATTTAAAAAAAAGAGTCTTAACTGATTCTTTGAAATTTTATTCTAAAACATCTGGGTTTGAAAAAAGCTCTGTATCGTATTATAACCATAAAATCTCGGCCCTATTGTCTCACGATAAACAATCCCTAAGAATTAGCCTTGAAAAACAATCTCAGGTTTTAACCACATTTTAAGTAATAGCATTAAAGGGGCCACCTAGAGCCTATCTCTCAGGTAACTCATTTCCACCTCCACATGACAGATATAAGTAGAAGTACACTGTGGGACAGATATTAATCTACAAACATAACCATTCTCTATTCTTTGGAGGGAATTAACTTTAGTATAGCCCCAAACCCCTGCCCCCTAGATACCCACTGTGATAAATTCAGACTTATACAGTTGAACTAGTTCTCTCACAAGTCTGTGGTGTAATTTTGAGGCAAATTTGAAAATTGGTTCTATCACTCACTGTAGATGTAAAGACCTTAAATTAAGTATGAAGAAGCAAAAGTGATTCCTAGGTAATAGAAGTGTTTAACGTTAGCAACAGGGCTATCCCAATCAAAAGAGGCTTAGGCAAAAGAGGCTTAGATTTACTTTTTTTGGCCAGCAGACATAAACGATTTAGAAAAATGAACCTTTAAATCCAAATTATTCATGCAAGAGATAAATGAATCAAGCAACACTCGAAGGCCATATGTGGTTTTCACAATAAGAACATCATCGTCCACATATAAAAGAACTGGTAAGGTACGCCCCCCAATTTGCGGCATATCCTCCCCCCCCCTAATTTGCGGCATATCCTTTCCTTTCCTATCCTTTCCTTGAACCAATTATTGGTCTAAGAAGATCTGCTCTATATTTGCTATTTTTGGGGATCATAATGGATTACTTTCTTTGAAGACATCCATCAGGACTCCGTCAGGCCCTGGCACCTTCCCAGAGGGGTTTTTATTAACTGTTGTGTTACCTTAGTGAATATCAATAAATCGAATCAGAGCTGAAGTTGCTTCAAAGTCTGCTATCTTGTCCCCACCTTCCTAGATTAAGGGTTTATAAGATTGCCGCCAAATACCTTAGCAAAGTTGTCAACCAAATCTCAGCAGGCATAAGACACTCAACCATAGGGACTACATGATATGAGAAGTAAGGGAGATTCTCTACCTCACAAAACACTCTCCTACATTTGGCACTCACTGCAGCCTCAATATTGGCCATGCTTTATTTCTTATCTCTTTTTTATGTTCTTCAATCAACTTCTTGTTTAACCAGTGGACCGTTTTTACACCCTCAGGGCATCTAGAGATAGATTTAAGAGCTGTTTTCAATTGTTGATGGGCAGCACTACAGGCAGAATTAAACTATCTTCATAACTGTACTTTATTCATAGATGTATTTCTTAAAAACATTTGAGAGATAGAAGAACATAATGCATCAAAGCCTCCTGTAATGATGCTCAGACCTGCATCATAATTCATGCAGGCCTCTTGAACGATCTGATTATTTCTAATTAGCTCAGCAATAAAGTAATCTGGGCCGACCTTTTCCCAGAATTCTCAGCACTTTATTCATCAAGTATTTAATGGGACCAACTCCACTCCTGCACTGATCATCCTTAGGACTTAAATTTGGTACTCAAGAAAGGGGATTATGATCACTGGCACAGTTACTATTAACCTTGAAATCTGAGAGCAAAGGAAACATTTAATTGATAATAGAATGAAGTCAATCGTACCACAGTTCCCGTTACCATTGAATGTCAGCGGTTGATGTTCCATCAATGTTTCCAGGTCACTAGCAAACCTCAAATTGTATTAAAATAATAACCTATTTAGCACTTCCGTATATGGGGCATGCCCACAATAAGTCATTTAATTGCCATTTTTATCTGTCAAGCCACACCTACTTGGCCTCTAAAACTGCATAACCCAATATTAAATCCCCCAGTCCAAATAATAGAAATTTGCCTTTTACATTTAGAAATAAAACTCGCTATAAACATGTCCAAGTAATCAATAACGTCAGGTAAACCATTGATCAAAAACATTACGATAAAAACATATAAACAAAATATCAAATGGGCCTGGAACTGTCAGAACGAAAACCTGAAACCACGTATTACCCCAAATAACTTTGGCTGTAATAGAAATAACATTTTACAGATACTAAAAAGGTTAAGCCCCCCTTTGCTCTGCCTGCTGGAGAGGTAAATGCTGGGGAACAGAAGGAATGATACACAACAATACAAATGTATCCTGACAAAAAAGATGGTAGAATTCATTAATAACAGCCAGTTAGTCTGAGTTAGCTAATGTAGAACAAACACCGGCTAAATTCCGGAGGCAGTCTCAGTCCTACTTGAGTGGGAACCTCTACTGGAGAAAAGCTGGTACTGGAATTTTCGAGTGAAACTGAACATTCTAAATTACAGTCAGAACTGTCTGATATTAAAGGCTCTGTGTCAGGGGTGTGAACAGTTTATAGGCAATCATTTTCTACTAAGGGGCTGATTACGATGCCGTAGGAAATGGCTCCGACCATCGGTCGGAGCCATTACTACGGCATTGTAATCAGCAGTTTGGATTCATTTCCGACCAACCCATTTGGATGGAGTTGGTCGGAAATGAATCCAAACTAGGAGGGTAATTACGATGGCGGACGGAAAAAAATCCAACCGCAATGGAAAATTACCGTCCGCAGGTACCGCGGAAACACCGCCGACACTATTATGATCAACCGCCAAAATATTCCAACCGCGGTGGTAGGAGGCATCGAAAAACCGCCCGTAGGCGGCGGAGAATGTGAAAATCCAACGGCGACGGTCGGTATCAAAGCGGAAACACCTAAAACCACCGCCAGGCACGCGGAGTGACCGCCAATGATATTATGATATCCCCGATGTCACAGCGGTACGTTCCACTGTTTCCGTCCGCCGCGGTCGCTAACAGTAATGAATGTGAGATACGGCGGAAGGCCGGCAGCATAGCTCAGAGAATTTAAATCTAGCCTGCACTCCTAAAATTAACAGGCAGCAGAGTGGTGGCCGCTCCTTTTCATATAATATAGCTGGACTGTGGAACTCCCTCCCTCTCAATCTCCGACATGAATCTGCCCACCTCTCTTTCCGGAAGGGTCTTAAAACATGGCTATTCCAGAAGAGTATAAGTATCAAAGGGAACTAGCTACTAAATAGGAGCTCCTAGTATGTGTATGTATGGCGACACATATGTGTTTTTAGAAGACCCTCACTCACCAACCTAGTTGGTGACATGCTTCATCATCGGGTCCCACCCAAGGTACCGAATGTACCTTGGGTGTGCTGCGACGCCTGGATACAGCGGAGCTGGTTCTGTGCAGTGAGTGTGCAGTGAGAGTGAGATGAGTGTGGTTTAAAAAGCTGTCCGTAGAGTCCCGTTCAGGTAACAGAAGGACTATTTTAATGTATGGGCCCTCGGCAGTGGTTAAAAAGAGAGGTGGATATCTCTGGAGTTAATTAGGTTCCGATATCCTGGTCAACATGTTTCAGCCAGTCTCTCTATACTGGGCTGGCTTTCTTCAGGACCTTATGTGTGTGAGGTTAAAAGGTGGTCTGGAACAAAGTGTGTAAGAGACCATCTATGTGGTGCACTCGCTAAGGTGCATTATGTGATGGAGGATGATTTCCTCTGGCGACGCATACCTGTTATAGGGGGTAAAAAAGACGATAGACAAACATACACATTGATCCATTTAGATGTTGTTGTTTAAGCACATCTATTATTGTGAATCAGGAGCGTGGTGTCCGTGCTCTAATCGAATAAATTGCGTAGTGAGGACGGACCGTGGCGTTTTAGTGCATTTTAATTAGATCAAAACAATGTATACGCCTCTTATATATGCGTTAACAGGTGAAAATCAATATGCGATATTACATGGTGATAAATAAAGGGATAAAAAGGTAAAACCATGTTTGCTCACTCAGGAATTGTCTGAGAAATGCCCCATGAGTTCCGTGGGGGCCCGACCTATTGTCACACTCTGTGTGTTTTCGGAAAAGAAAATGGAAAAAAAATGAAAAGGAGTAAACAGTAAAAGCACATACATCGTAAGTTGCTGGCGTGCCATATTACTGCAGGACTATTAGTCCCTCTCTGGCTGGAACCCCACTGAACAGAGCCCCACTTACTTCTTCAAGATCAAGGGCCCGTCTCCGTACCTAGTCTGGCCGCATCGGAACTCCGACGGTGAATGACTGGTACGCGATGGGAGTTTAAATACCTTAGCAGATTCTGCCGGTAAAAGCAGGTTTTCTCTAACGACCTCCAGGTGCGGGTGATCAGTTTCCATTCCTTGCACCTGCGAGGATAAACAGAGAAGAAAGCGTGCGCACGTGTTTGTGTGTTTACGCTGCGTATGGATAAAGTTAAATTAGGAATACTTGTAAATAAGTTAAATGTCTGGAAATTCCCTTTATGGTATTACTTAACTTTATAATTAAAAAGGATATTTTTATCGGCTGTATTGTACTGAGGAACGCGGCTAGAATGTTGGTTGTTTGGGTATATCTCCTCGGGGATAGACAGGACTCCGTGCTGGGACTGCCTCCTAGGGGACGTTTAACCATATGCACACGTGTTGGTGCCCCGCATGTGGGTATCGTACATATGTTCAAGATATTTTAGCAATATTTTGTGGGTCGCCGATTTTAAGTGGGACGCCTGTTAGTTGAAGACTCGTTATATGCCTGGATCGGGTGTGCATATATTACCCTCTGCATGGTGCAGTGTATAAATAAGTAGTACATAAGGAAGTGGTCATGATGAGGACACATAGGTATTTGAGGGCTCTTAATCAAAACATAGGGTTTTTTTTTGTAGTGAGAAAAGTACATATAGTCAAACGTGAATACTATTCCACGGTATATTTAAGGCTGGGCGTAGTTCGCGAAGTAATGCTTCGCGAAGCTATGCAAAGTGCAGTTCGCACTACGCAGGCTTCGCGTAGCACTACGCGAACTGCGTAGCGCACTGTTCGCAATGATTGCACAGTGCCGGATGCTTGTCCGCACTGTGCAATCATTGAAAACGGCAACTTGCACAGTGCGAGCTGTCTTTTACTGCCGCTCGAGTAGATTTTTACTCGAGCGGCAGCTTCTCAACGCGGACTGGTAGTTTCTCATCGCGAGCGGTCGCGAGCATACGCGACCACTCGCAATGAGAAACCTGACCTCCCCGCGTTGAGAATCTCGCCGGAGGTTTATTTTCCACGCTCGCGATCGGCAACTTGATGTTGCTGATCGCGAACGAGGAAAAAGTCTCGCCGGGATGTCATTTTGCTTGCTCGCGGTCGCCAACTTGACGTTGAGGACCGCGAGCAAGCAAAAAATGACCGCGGCACTACGCTACACTACGCTACGCGTGTTTGCACTGTGCTCCGTGCAATTCGCGTTGTGCGAAGTAGCGCAAACTTCGCAAACTACGCGAGCGTAGCGTAGCACTTCGCCCAGGGTTAGGTATATTGTCATTCAATCCTGTGTTATTAGTGGAAAGACGATATATCCAACGTTGTTCTTTCTGCAGAAGGATTTTCTCATGAGTGTTACTATGGCATGTGATCTGTTCTATGACCGTCCACCTGTTGTCATTAGGTGTATGTCCTGTAGTGAGGAAATGGTCTGTAAGTTTGCTCAAATTCTTTTTGCAGCGTATGGTGCTGCGGTGTTCCACAATGCGCGTCCTTACTTTACGGCTTGTCATGCCTACATAACGTAGTTTACATGGGCATTCGATTAGGTAGATTACATTTTTAGAATTGCAGTTTGTGTGTTTGGTTTGGTGCCAGGTTTTGTCTGTTTCTAGATTTAAGGTTTTAGTTGCTTTAGTCAAGTGACAGACGCTGCAATCACCACAGGGATAGTGACCTACTATCGCTGGGAGGCTCCATGCGTTCAGTATGGTGTTTGTCATGGGAGTAGGTCTTTCCTTTGGTATTGTGGAGACCAAGCGGTCCCTGAGGCTACCTGCTTTTTATAGGCAAAAGTGGGGGTCCCAAGAGAGGTTACCAGTATTGAGTAAGCGCCAGTTTCTCTTAATTATTTTGGCCACCTGATTGGAGGCTGCATTGTACGTGGTGACACAGGTAAGTGGGGTTGGAGTATTTTCCCGTGTATTGTCTTCCAAAAGGGATTCTCTTGGTTGGTTACGTGCCCGTTTGTTGGTGATCCGAATGATTTTATCTGGGTAGCCACGTTCCCCTAACTTCTTTGCCAGCGCTGATGATTGTGTTTTGTAATCCTCTATTTGGCTACAATTGCGACGTATGCGCAAAAATTGGCCATATGGAAGGTTTTCCCGGAGAGGCCTGGGGTGGAAACTACCAAATTGAAGCAAGGAGTTTCTTGAAGTTGGTTTGTAGTAGGTGGTTGTCCGGAGTTTGCCCGCTATGGCCATGATGTTGAGATCCAAAAGCGATTTTGGAATTACTGGCACTGCTGGTGAATCATAGGAAAGGGTCCCGTCCATTCAGCCATGTGAGAAAGGAGGTCAATGAATCATTTGATCCTGTCCATATCAGGAGGATGTCGTCTATGTAACGGCGCCAGAATCGAATGTTTTGGCTGTATGGGTTATTAGTTGGTAGAATGTGTGTTTTCTCAAAGTGGTAGACGTAAAGTCCAGCCACACTGGGAGCAAAACACTGCCCATAGACGTGCCGTTCGTCTGTAAGTAGAAATCGCCCTCAAATTCAAAATAATTATGTTTGAGGGCTAAAGTTGCGCATTGCAAAATGAATTCTCTTGGCGTGGTGTGTTCCCAAGTGGATTCTTGTAGCATGGTTCTGAGGACCCTAATAGTGTCGTCCTGTGGGAGGCTGGTATATAGGCTTTCAATGTCCAGTCCCACTAGGAGTTGGGACTCGGGATCAAAGTCGATGTCCTGAATCAGGTTCAGTAGATGTTTTGTGTCCTTGATGTACGTGGACGACTTTTGCACCATAGGGTTTAGGAAAAAATCACAGAAACGTGATAGCGGTTCCAATAAGGAGTTGATTCCTGACACTATTGGGCGACCAGGTGGTGGTCTTGTTTCCTTATGAATTTTTGGAACTGTGTAGAAATATGGTATTCTCGGCTTTTTGATGCAGAGGAAGTCTGCCTCCTGTTTAGAGATCTTATTACGTGCCTCTGCTGTCTCTACCAGTGAGATAATGGTGTTCTGCAGTGTGGTAGTAGGGTCTTCCTGGAGGCGTCTATAGTTTCTGGCGTCACTCAGTAGTCTTCTACATTCATTGGTGTAATCCATTTTGTTCTGGATGACTATACCGCCCCTTTGTCCGCTGGTTTTATGACAATCTGGGGGTTGTCTTGGAGATTGTGTACAGCTTCCTTTCTTTTTTGGTGAAGTTGTTAAAAGGTTTGGGTTGTTTCAGTTCCTCAATTTGGTTAAAGACCGCATGTTCAAAGGCGGCTACTTCAACTGGGATACATACTGGTGGTGGTAAGAAAGTGGACTTAGGTCTAAGTCCTGTTTCATTGCTTAGGCGTGTAGTCTCTGTCGGCGGCTGTTTCTCAAAGAATGCCTTTAGTTTTAATTTACGGAAAAATTCGGCCAATTCCACCTGAAGTTGGAATTTGTCTAGACGGGTCGTGGGCACAAATGAGAGTCCTTTGTTGAGGACCCTTTCCTCCGTCATGGAGAGTGAAGTATCTGACAGATTAAACACCAGGGATGGTGTGTGTTGATTGGTTTTATTTATCTCATCCCACTGGGTCCTGGTTGTGGTTCCCTTGTTTTGCTTCTGGTTGCAGGGAACCACAACCAGGACCCAGTGGGATGAGATAAATAAAACCAATCAACACACACCATCCCTGGTGTTTAATCTGTCAGATACTTCACTCTCCATGACGGAGGAAAGGGTCCTCAACAAAGGACTCTCATTTGTGCCCACGACCCGTCTAGACAAATTCCAACTTCAGGTGGAATTGGCCAATTTTTCCGTAAATTAAAACTAAAGGCATTCTTTGAGAAACAGCCGCCGACAGAGACTACACGCCTAAGCAATGAAACAGGACTTAGACCTAAGTCCACTTTCTTACCACCACCAGTATGTATCCCAGTTGAAGTAGCCGCCTTGAACAGGCGGTCTTTAACCAAATTGAGGAACTGAAACAACCCAAACCTTTAACAACTTCACCAAAAGAAAGGGAAGCTGTACACAATCTCCAAGACAACCCCAGATTGTCATAAAACCAGCGGACAAAGGGGGCGGTATAGTCATCCAGAACAAAATGGATTACACCAATGAATGTAGAAGACTACTGAGTGACGCCAGAAACTATAGACGCCTCCAGGAAGACCCTACTACCACACTGCAGAACACCATTATCTCACTGGTAGAGACAGCAGAGGCACGTAATAAGATCTCTAAACAGGAGGCAGACTTCCTCTGCATCAAAAAGCCGAGAATACCATATTTCTACACAGTTCCAAAAATTCATAAGGAAACAAGACCACCACCTGGTCGCCCAATAGTGTCAGGAATCAACTCCTTATTGGAACCGCTATCACGTTTCTGTGATTTTTTCCTAAACCCTATGGTGCAAAAGTCGTCCACGTACATCAAGGACACAAAACATCTACTGAACCTGATTCAGGACATCGACTTTGATCCCGAGTCCCAACTCCTAGTGGGACTGGACATTGAAAGCCTATATACCAGCCTCCCACAGGACGACACTATTAGGGTCCTCAGAACCATGCTACAAGAATCCACTTGGGAACACACCACGCCAAGAGAATTCATTTTGCAATGCGTAACTTTAGCCCTCAAACATAATTATTTTGAATTTGAGGGCGATTTCTACTTACAGACGAACGGCACGTCTATGGGCAGTGTTTTTGCTCCCAGTGTGGCTGGACTTTACGTCTACCACTTTGAGAAAACACACATTCTACCAACTAATAACCCATACAGCCAAAACATTAGATTCTGGCACCGTTACATAGACGACATCCTCCTGATATGGACAGGATCAAATGATTCATTGACCTCCTTTCTCACATGGCTGAATGGACGGGACCCTTTCCTACGATTCACCAGCAGTGCCAGTAATTCCAAAATCGCTTTTGGATCTCAACATCATGGCTATAGCGGGCAAACTCCGGACAACCACCTACTACAAACCAACTTCAAGAAACTCCTTGCTTCAATTTGGTAGTTTCCACCCCAGGCCTCTCCGGGAAAACCTTCCATATGGCCAATTTTTGCGCATACGTCGCAATTGTAGCCAAATAGAGGATTACAAAACACAATCATCAGCGCTGGCAAAGAAGTTAGGGAACGTGGCTACCCAGATAAAATCATTCGGATCACCAACAAACGGGCACGTAACCAACCAAGAGAATCCCTTTTGGAAGACAATACACGGGAAAATACTCCAACCCCACTTACCTGTGTCACCACGTACAATGCAGCCTCCAATCAGGTGGCCAAAATAATTAAGAGAAACTGGCGCTTACTCAATACTGGTAACCTCTCTTGGGACCCCCACTTTTGCCTATAAAAAGCAGGTAGCCTCAGGGACCGCTTGGTCTCCACAAGACCAAAGGAAAGACCTACCCCGATGACAAACACCATACTGAACGCATGGAGCCTCCCAGCGATAGTAGGTCACTATCCCTGTGGTGATTGCAGCGTCTGTCACTTGACTAAAGCAACTAAAACCTTAAATCTAGAAACAGACAAAACCTGGCACCAAACCAAACACACAAACTGCAATTCTAAAAATGTAATCTATCTAATCGAATGCCCATGTAAACTACGTTATGTAGGCATGACAAGCCGTAAAGTAAGGACGCGCATTGTGGAACACCGCAGCACCATACGCTGCAAAAAGAATTTGAGCAAACTTACAGACCATTTCCTCACTACAGGACATACACCTAATGACATCAGGTGGACGGTCATAGAACAGATCACATGCCATAGTAACACTCATGAGAAAATCCTTCTGCAGAAAGAACAACGTTGGATATATCGTCTTTCCACTAATAACACAGGATTGAATGACAATATACCGTGGAATAGTATTCACGTTTGACTATATGTACTTTTCTCACTACAAAAAAACCCCTATGTTTTGATTAAGAGCCCTCAAATACCTATGTGTCCTCATCATGACCACTTCCTTATGTACTACTTATTTATACACTGCACCATGCAGAGGGTAATATATGCACACCCGATCCAGGCATATAACGAGTCTTCAACTAACAGGCGTCCCACTTAAAATCGGCGACCCACAAAATATTGCTAAAATATCTTGAACATATGTACGATACCCACATGCGGGGCACCAACACGTGTGCATATGGTTAAACGTCCCCTAGGAGGCAGTCCCAGCACGGAGTCCTGTCTATCCCCGAGGAGATATACCCAAACAACCAACATTCTAGCGCGCGTTCCTCAGTACAATACAGCCGATAAAAATATCCTTTTAATTATAAAGTTAAGTAATACCATAAAGGGAATTTCCAGACATTTAACTTATTTACAAGTATTCCTAATTTAACTTTATCCATACGCAGCGTAAACACACAAACACGTGCGCACGCTTTCTTCTCTGTTTATCCTCGCAGGTGCAAGGAATGGAAACTGATCACCCGCACCTGGAGGTCGTTAGAGAAAACCTGCTTTTACCGGCAGAATCTGCTAAGGTATTTAAACTCCCATCGCGTACCAGTCATTCACCGTCGGAGTTCCGATGCGGCCAGACTAGGTACGGAGACGGGCCCTTGATCTTGAAGAAGTAAGTGGGGCTCTGTTCAGTGGGGTTCCAGCCAGAGAGGGACTAATAGTCCTGCAGTAATATGGCACGCCAGCAACTTACGATGTATGTGCTTTTACTGTTTACTCCTTTTCATTTTTTTTCCATTTTCTTTTCCGAAAACACACAGAGTGTGACAATAGGTCGGGCCCCCACGGAACTCATGGGGCATTTCTCAGACAATTCCTGAGTGAGCAAACATGGTTTTACCTTTTATCCCTTTATTTATCACCATGTAATATCGCATATTGATTTTCACCTGTTAACGCATATATAAGAGGCGTATACATTGTTTTGATCTAATTATAATGCACTAAAACGCCACGGTCCGTCCTCACTACGCAATTTATTCGATTAGAGCACGGACACCACGCTCCTGATTCACAATAATAGATGTGCTTAAACAACAACATCTAAATGGATCAATGTGTATGTTTGTCTATCGTCTTTTTTTACCCCCTATAACAGGTATGCGTCGCCAGAGGAAATCATCCTCCATCACATAATGCACCTTAGCGAGTGCACCACATAGATGGTCTCTTACACACTTTGTTCCAGACCACCTTTTAACCTCACACACATAGGGTCCTGAAGAAAGCCAGCCCAGTATAGAGAGACTGGCTGAAACATGTTGACCAGGATATCGGAACCTAATTAACTCCAGAGATATCCACCTCTCTTTTTAACCACTGCCGAGGGCCCATACATTAAAATAGTCCTTCTGTTACCTGAACGGGACCCTACGGACAGCTTTTAAACCACACTCATCTCACTCTCACTGCACACTCACTGCACAGAACCAGCTCCGCTGTATCCAGGCGTCGCAGCACACCCAAGGTACATTCGGTACCTTGGGTGGGACCCGATGATGAAGCATGTCACCAACTAGGTTGGTGAGTGAGGGTCTTCTAAAAACACATGTGTCGCCATACATACACATACTAGGAGCTCCTATTTAGTAGATAGTTCCCTTTGATACTTATACTATACCCAGGGAAGTGAACTGGCCCCTATCTCCTCGCTCTTCTTTTGATTATTACCACTACTACTATTCCAGAAGAGTACCTGCTAGCCTTTCCTTATCAGTCTGAATTGCCACTAGCGCTGGGATGCCTCAGGGTAGCCATGCGCTCTATAAATGCTAATTAATAATAATAATAGCCATCGCTGCGGATGCTCCGCCAACAAAATGGCAGCCAAGGAAGAAAAAACACAATAAGGCCACCAAATGCACACAGGCAAATAGCCCTGCCCCCAAAATAACCTGAAACATCCCAATGACACACCCCCATGGCAAATTCAAATATAAAAATCACAGGACAACCCACACAGCACACCTGACAGCATTACACCATCTTGACACACCCACACAGCTGAGCATAAAACCAGCCCCTTCCCTGACCACAATCCTTTGCACTACTCCAGCCCTGAAGGAACCAAACCCTGCAGCACATTGGATAGGCAAAACACCACACATCTCACCAGCACAACAACACACACACACACCACCTACACCACCCACACCACCCTCACAACTGCACCCCAAAACATCTGCACAGCACACACCATGGCACCACACAAAATGCCAAAATTCACAGACACTGAGCTGACAGTAATGGTAGATGAGATAATTAGAGTAGAACCACAACTATTCAGTAGCATGGTCCAACAGACACCATTAGCCACAAGGACAAACATGTGGGTAAGGATAGTGGACAAGGTCAATGCAGTAGGGAATGTGCCCCGCAACAAGCATGAAATCATGAGGCGGTGGCATGACCTGAAGAGTGTTGTCAAGAAGAAGAGGGCCAAGAACCGTCAGCTGGCTGATGCGACTGGTGGAGGCCCTCCCATTCCACCAAAAACATTCTCTGCGTGGGAGGAGAAGGTGCCTGCCATCCTACATCCAGAGAGTCTGGAAGGAATACCCGGGGGAGTGGAGGCTGGTAAGTACCAACTAATGGATACCATGAAACTGCCATGTACTGTCTTCCACAACTACAAAGCTACATCCCTGAGGCACAAGTACACTCATCTGCACCCCAAAAACAAACACAGGTCACACTGATGTAACATCCACCCCACCTGAAACATCACAAAGGTAGACAACATCAACTGTGGTGTATGTGACCAGGCAAGCAGCACTACAACTCCCACCAGGCACACCCTGCCCCATCACTCAGCAGGATGGAGCACCCCCTCCCACCCAGAAACATGTGGCAGCCATTGTGTTCTTCACCCTCACCTGACAGGTAGGTAGCCATCATTCCAGGGAGGATTGTTTGGAATAGGGAGGCCTGCACTACAACTCCCACCAGGCCCCCTTGTCCCACAGCTGAGCAGGATGGACTACTCCCCCCCAGAACCATGTGGCAGCCATTGTGTTCTTCACCCTCACCTAACAGGTAGGTAGCCATCTTTCCAGGGAGGTGTGTTTGGAATAGGGAGGCCTGCACTACAACTCCCACCAGGCACACCCTGCCCCATCACTCAGCAGGATGGAGCACCCCCTCCCACCCAGAACCATGTGGCAGCCATTGTGTTCTTCACCCTCACCTAACAGGTAGGTAGCCATCGTACCAGGGAGGATTGTTTGGAATAGGGAGGCCTGCACTACAACTCCCACCAGGCACACCCTGCCCCATCACTCAGCAGGATGGAGCACCCCCTCCCACCCAGAACCATGTGGCAGCCATTGTGTTCTTCACCCTCACCTAACAGGTAGGTAGCCATCTTTCCAGGGAGGTGTGTTTGGAATAGGGAGGCCTGCACTACAACTCCCACCAGGCCCCCTTGTCCCACAGCTGAGCAGGATGGCCTACTCCCCCCCCCCCAGAACCATGTGGCAGCCATTGTGTTGTTCATCCTCACCTAACAGGTAGGTAGCCATCTTTCCAGGGAGGTGTGTTGGGAATAGGGAGGCCTGCACTACAACTCCCACCAGGCTCCCTTGTCCCACAGCTGAGCAGGATGGACTACTACCCCCTCCAGAACCATGTGGCAGCCATTGTGTTCTTCACCCTCACCTAACAGGTAGGTAGCCATCTTTCCAGGAAGGTGTGTTTGGAATAGGGAGGCCTGCACTACAACTCCCACCAGGCCCCCTTGTCCCACAGCTGAGCAGGATGGACTACTCCCCCCCCAGAACCATGTGGCAGCCATTGTGTTCTTCACCCTCACCTAACAGGTAGGTAGCCATCTTTCCAGGGAGGATTGTTTGGAATAGGGAGGCCTGCACTACAACTCCCACCAGGCACACCCTGCCCCATCACACAGCAGGATGGAGCACCTCCTCCCACCCAGAACCATGTGGCAGCCATTGTGTTCTTCACCCTCACCTAAAAGGTAGGTAGCCATCTTTCCAGGGAGTTGTGTTTGGAATAGGGAGGCCTGCACTACAACTCCCACCAGGCACACCCTGCCCCATCACTCATCAGGATGGAGCACCCCCTCCCACCCAGAACCATGTGGCAGCCATTGTGTTCTTCACCCTCACCTAACAGGTAGGTAGCCATCTTTCCAGGGAGGATTGTTTGGAATAGGGAGGCCTGCACTACAACTCCCACCAGGCCCCCTTGTCCCACAGCTGAGCAGGATGGACTACTCCCCCCAGAACCATGTGGCAGCCATTGTGTACTTCACCCTCACCGAATAGGTAGTTAGCCATCTTTCCAGGGAGGATTGTTTGGAATAGGGAGGCCTGCACTACAACTCCCACCAGGCACACCCTGCCCCATCACTCAGCAGGATGGAGCACCCCATCCCACCCAGAACCATGTGGCAGCCATTGTGTTCTTCACCCTCACCTAACAGGTAGGTAGCCATCTTTCCAGGGAGGTGTGTTTGGAATAGGGAGGCCTGCACTACAACTCCCACCAGGCCCCCTTGTCCCACAGCTGAGCAGGATGGACTACCCCCCCAAACCATGTGGCAGCCATTGTATTCTTCACCCTCACCTAACAGGTAGGTAGCCATCTTTCCAGGGAGGTGTGTTGGGAATAGGGAGGCCTGCACTACAACTCCCACCAGGCCCCCTTGTCCCACAGCTGAGCAGGATGGACTACTCCCCCCTCCAGAACCATGTGGCAGCCATTGTGTTCTTCACCCTCACCTAACAGGTAGGTAGCCATCTTTCCAGGAAGGTGTTTTTAGAATAGGGAGGCCTGCACTGCAACTCCCACCAGGCCCCCTTGTCCCACAGCTGAGCAGGATGGACTACTGCCCCCCCGAACCATGTGGCAGCCATTGTGTTCTTCACCCTCACCTAACAGGTAGGTAGCCATCTTTCCAGGGAGGTGTGTTTGGAATAGGGAGGCCTGCACTACAACTCCCACCAGGCATCCTTGACCCACAGCTGAGCAGGATGGACTACCCCCCCCCGAACCATGTGGCAGCCATTGTGTTCTTCACCCTCACCTAACAGGTAGGTAGCCATCTTTCCAGGGAGGTGTGTTTGGAATAGGGAGGCCTGCACTACAACTCCCACCAGGCCTCCTTGTCCCACAGCTGAGCAGGATGGAATACTCCCCCGCCCCCAGAACCATGTGGCAGCCATTGTGTACTTCGCCCTCACCTAGCAGGTAGTTAGCCATCTTTCCAGGGAGGATTGTTTGGAATAGGGAGGCCTGCACTACAACTCCCACCAGGCACACCCTGCCCCATCACTCAGCAGGATGGAGCACCCCCTCCCACCCAGAACCATGTGGCAGCCATTGTGTTCTTTACCCTCACCTAACAGGTAGGTAGCCATCTTTCCAGGGAGGATTGTTTGGAATAGGGAGGCCTGCACTACAACTCCCACCAGGCACACCCTGCCCCATCACTCAGCAGGATGGAGCACCCCCTCCCACCCAGAACCATGTGGCAGCCATTGTGTTCTTCACCCTCACCTAACAGGTAGGTAGCCATCTTTCCAGGGAGGTGTGTTGGAATAGGGAGGCCTGCACTACAACTCCCACCAGGCCCCCTTGTCCCACAGCTGAGCAGGATGGCCTACTCCCCCCCCCAGAACCATGTGGCAGCCATTGTGTTCTTCACCCTCACCTAACAGGTAGGTAGCCATCTTTCCAGGGAGGTGTGTTGGGAATAGGGAGGCCTGCACTACAACTCCCACCAGGCTCCCTTGTCCCACAGCTGAGCAGGATGGACTACTCCCCCCCCAGAACCATGTGGCAGCCATTGTGTTCTTCACCCTCACCTAACAGGTAGGTAGCCATCTTTCCAGGGAGGATTGTTTGGAATAGGGAGGCCTGCACTACAACTCCCACCAGGCACACCCTGCCCCATCACTCATCAGGATGGAGCACCCCCTCCCACCCAGAACCATGTGGCAGCCATTGTGTTCTTCACCCTCACCTAACAGGTAGGTAGCCATCTTTCCAGGGAGGATTGTTTGGAATAGGGAGGCCTGCACTACAACTCCCACCAGGCCCCCTTGTCCCACAGCTGAGCAGGATGGACTACTCCCCCCCCCAGAACCATGTGGCAGCCATTGTGTACTTCACCCTCACCTAATAGGTAGTTAGCCATCTTTCCAGGGAGGATTGTTTGGAATAGGGAGGCCTGCACTACAACTCCCACCAGGCACACCCTGCCCCATCACTCAGCAGGATGGAGCACCCCCTCCCACCCAGAACCATGTGGCAGCCATTGTGTTGTTCACCCTCACCTAACAGGTAGGTAGCCATCTTTCCAGGGAGTTGTGTTTGGAATAGGGAGGCCTGCACTGCAACTCCCACCAGGCAAACCCTGCCTCATCACTCAGCAGGATGGAGCACCCCCTCCCACCCAGAACCATGTGGCAGCCATTGTGTTCTTCACCCTCACCTAACAGGTAGGTAGCCATCTTTCCAGGGAGGTGTGTTTGGAATAGGGAGGCCTGCACTACAACTCCCACCAGGCCCCCTTGTCCCACAGCTGAGCAGGATGGACTACTCCCCCCCCCAGAACCATGTGGCAGCCATTGTGTTCTTCACCCTCACCTAACAGGTAGGTAGCCATCTTTCCAGGGTGGTGTGTTTGGAATAGGCAGGCCTGCACTACAACTCCCACCAGGCCCCATTGTCCCACAGCTGAGCAGGATGGACTACTCCCCCCAGAACCATGTGGCAGCCATTGTGTACTTCACCCTCACCTAACAGGTAGGTAGCCATCTTTCCAGGGAGGTGTGTTTGGAATAGGGAGGCCTGCACTACAACTCCCACCTGGCACACCCTGCCCCATCACTCAGCAGGATGGAGCACCCCCTCCCACCCAGAACCATGTGGCAGCCATTGTGTTCTTCAGCCTCACCTAACAGGTAGGTAGCCATCTTTCCAGGGAGGTGTGTTTGGAATAGGGAGGCCTGCACTACAACTCCCACCAGGCCCCCTTGTGCCACAGCTGAGCAGGATGGACTACTCCCCCCCCCCCCAAACCATGTGGCAGCCATTGTGTTCTTCACCCTCACCTAACAGGTAGGTAGCCATCTTTCCAGGGAGGTTTTGGGAATAGGGAGGCCTGCACTACAACTCCCACCAGGCCCCCTTGTCCCACAGCTGAGCAGGATGGACTACTCCCCCCTCCAGAACCATGTGGCAGCCATTGTGTTCTTCACCCTCACCTAACAGGTAGGTAGCCATCTTTCCAGGAAGGTGTGTTTGGAATAGGGAGGCCTGCACTACAACTCCCACCAGGCCCCCTTGTCCCACAGCTGAGCAGGATGGACTACTCCCCCCGAACCATGTGGCAGCCATTGTGTTCTTCACCCTCACCTAACAGGTAGGTAGCCATCTTTCCAGGGAGGTGTGTTTGGAATAGGGAGGCCTGCACTACAACTCCCACCAGGCATCCTTGACCCACAGCTGAGCAGGATGGACTACCCCCCGAACCATGTGGCAGCCATTGTGTTCTTCACCCTCACCTAACAGGTAGGTAGCCATCTTTCCAGGGAGGTGTGTTTGGAATAGGGAGGCCTGCACTACAACTCCCACCAGGCCTCCTTGTCCCACAGCTGAGCAGGATGGAATACTCCCTCCGCCCCCAGAACCATGTGGCAGCCATTGTGTACTTCACCCTCACCTAGCAGGTAGTTAGCCATCTTTCCAGGGAGGATTGTTTGGAATAGGGAGGCCTGCACTACAACTCCCACCAGGCACACCCTGCCCCATCACTCAGCAGGATGGAGCACCCCCTCCCACGCAGAACCATGTGGCAGCCATTGTGTTCTTTACCCTCACCTAACACGTAGGTAGCCATCTTTCCAGGGAGGATTGTTTGGAATAGGGAGGCCTGCACTACAACTCCCACCAGGCACACCCTGCCCCATCACTCAGCAGGATGGAGCACCCCCTCCCACTCAGAACCATGTGGCAGCCATTGTGTTCTTCACCCTCACCTAACAGGTAGGTAGCCATCTTTCCAGGGAGGTGTGTTGGAAATGGGAGGCCTGCACTACAACTCCCACCAGGCCCCCTTGTCCCACAGCTGAGAAGGATGGCCTACTCCCCCCCCCCAGAACCATGTGGCAGCCATTGTGTTCTTCACCCTCACCTAACAGGTAGGTAGCCATCTTTCCAGGGAGGTGTGTTGGGAATAGGGAGGCCTGCACTACAACTCCCACCAGGCTCCCTTGTCCCACAGCTAAGCAGGATGGATTACTCCCCCCTCCAGAACCATGTGGCAGCCATTGTGTTCTTCACCCTCACCTAACAGGTAGGTGCCATCTTTCCAGGAAGGTGTGTTTGGAATAGGGAGGCCTGCACTACAACTCCCACCAGGCCCCCTTGTCCCACAGCTGAGCAGGATGGACTACTCCCCCCCCCCAGAACCATGTGGCAGCCATTGTGTTCTTCACCCTCACCTAACAGGTAGGTAGCCATCTTTCCAGGGAGGTGTGTTTGAAATAGGGAGGCCTGCACTACAACTCCCACCAGGCCTCCTTGACCCACACCTGAGCAGGATGGACTACTCCCCCCCCAGAACCATGTGGCAGCCATTGTGTTCTTCACCCTCACCTAACACGTAGGTAGCCATCTTTCCAGGGAGGATTGTTTGGAATAGGGAGGCCTGCACTACAACTCCCACCAGGCACACCCTGCCCCCATCACTCAGCAGGATGGAGCACCCCCTCCCACCCAGAACCATGTGGCAGCCATTGTGTTGTTCACCCTCACCTAACAGGTAGGTAGCCATCTTTACAGGGAGGTGTGTTTGGAATAGGGAGGCCTGCACTGCAACTCCCACCAGGCAAACCCTGCCTCATCACTCAGCAGGATGGAGCACCCCCTCTCACCCAGAACCATGTGGCAGCCATTGTGTTCTTCACCCTCACCTAACAGGTAGGTAGCCATCTTTCCAGGGAGGTGTGTTTGGAATAGGGAGGCCTGCACTACAACTCCCACCAGGCCCCCTTGTCCCACAGCTGAGCAGGATGGACTACCCCCCCAGAACCATGTGGCAGCCATTGTGTTCTTCACCCTCACCTAACAGGTAGGTAGCCATCTTTCCAGGGAGGTGTGTTTGGAATAGGCAGGCCTGCACTACAACTCCCACCAGGCCCCATTGTCCCACAGCTGAGCAGGATGGACTACTCCCCCGCCCCAGAACCATGTGGCATCCATTGTGTACTTCACCCTCACCTAACAGGTAGGTAGCCATCTTTCCAGGGACGATTGTTTGGAATAGGGAGGCCTGCACTACAACTCCCACCTGGCACACCCTGCCCCATCACTCAGCAGGATGGAGCACCCCTTCCCACCCAGAACCATGTGGCAGCCATTGTGTTCTTCACTCTCACCTAACAGGTAGGTAGCCATCTTTCCAGGGAGGTGTGTTTGGAATAGGGTGGCCTGCACTACAACTCCCACCAGGCCCCCTTGTCCCACAGCTGAGCAGGATGGACTACTCCCCCCCCCAAACCATGTGGCAGCCATTGTGTTCTTCACCCTCACCTAACAGGTCGTTAGCCATCTTTCCAGGGAGGTGTGTTGGGAATAGGGAGGCCTGCACTACAACTCCCACCAGGCCCCCTTGTCAAACAGCTGAGCAGGATGGACTACTCCCCCCTCCAGAACCATGTGGCAGCCATTGTGTTCTTCACCCTCACCTAACAGGTAGGTAGCCATCTTTCCAGGAAGGTGTGTTTGGAATAGGGAGGCCTGCACTACAACTCCCACCAGGCCCCCTTGTCCCACAGGTGAGCAGGATGACTACTCCCCCCCCAGAACCATGTGGCAGCCATTGTGTTCTTCACCCTCACCTAACAGGTAGGTAGCCATCTTTCCAGGGAGGTGTGTTGGGAATAGGGAGGCCTGCACTACAACTCCCACCAGGCCCCCTTGTCCCACAGCTGAGCAGAATGGACTACTCCCCCTCCCCAGAACCATGTGGCATCCATTGTGTTCTTCACCCTCACCTAACAGGTAGGTAGCCATCTTTCCAGGAAGGTGTGTTTGGAATATGGAGGCCTGCACTACAACTCCCACCAGGCCCCCTTGTCCCACAGCTGAGCAGGATGGACTACTCCCCTCCCCAGAACCATGTGGCATCCATTGTGTTCTTCACTCTCACCTAACAGGTAGGTAGCCATCTTTCCAGGAAGGTGTGTTTGGAATAGGGAGGCCTGCACTACAACTCCCACCAGGCCCCCTTGTCCCACAGCTGAGCAGGATGGACTACTCCCCCCCAGAACCATGTGGCAGCCATTGTGTTCTTCACCCTCACCTAACAGGTAGGTAGCCATCTTTCCAGGGAGGTGTGTTTGGAATAGGGAGGCCTGCACTACAACTCCCACCAGGCCTCCTTGTCCCACAGCTGAGCAGGATGGACTACTCCCCCCCCCAGAACCATGTGGCAGCCATTGTGTTCTTCACCCTCACGTAACAGGTAGGTAGCCATCTTTCCAGGGAGGATTGTTTGGAATAGGGAGGCCTGCACTACAACTCCCACCAGGCACACCCTGCCCCATCACACAGCAGGATGGAGCACCTCCTCCCACGCAGAACCATGTGGCAGACATTGTGTTCTTCACCCTCACCTAACAGGTAGGTAGCCATCTTTCCAGGGAGGTGTGTTTGGAATAGGGAGGCCTGCACTACAACTCCCACCAGGCACACCCTGCCCCATCACTCAGCAGGATGGAGCACCCCCTCCCACCCAGAACCATGTGGCAGCCATTGTGTTCTTCACCCTCACCTAACACGTAGGTAGCCATCTTTCCAGGGAGGATTGTTTGTAATAGGGAGGCCTGCACTACAACTCCCACCAGGCACACCCTGCCCCATCACTCAGCAGGATGGAGCACCCCCTCCCACCCAGAACCATGTGGCAGCCATTGTGTTCTTCACCCTCACCTGACAGGTAGGTAGCCATCATTCCAGGGAGGATTGTTTGGAATAGGGAGGCCTGCACTACAACTCCCACCAGGCCCCCTTGTCCCACAGCTGAGCAGGATGGACTACTCCCCCCCCCCCCAGAACCATGTGGCAGCCATTGTGTACTTCACCCTCACCTAACAGGTACGTAGCCATCTTTCCAGGGAGGATTGTTTGGAATAGGGAGGCCTGCACTACAACTCCCACCAGGCACACCCTGCCCCATCACTCAGCAGGATGGAGCACCCCCTCCCACCCAGAACCATGTGGCAGCCATTGTGTTCTTTACCCTCACCTAACAGGTAGGTAGCCATATTTCCAGGGAGGTGTGTTTGGAAAAGGGAGGCCTGCACTAAAACTCCCACCAGGCCCCCTTGTCCCACAGGTGAGCAGGATGGACTACTCCCCCCCCCCAGAACCATGTGGCAGCCTTTGTTTCTTCACCCTCACCTAACAGGTAGGTAGCCATCTTTCCAGGGAGGTGTGTTTGGAATAGGGAGGCCTGCACTACAACTCCCACCAGGCCCCCTTGTCCCACAGCTGAGCAGGATGGACTACTCCCCTCCCCAGAACCATGTGGCATCCATTGTGTTCTTCACCCTCACCTAACAGGTAGGTAGCCATCTTTCCAGGAAGGTGTGTTTGGAATAGGGAGGCCTGCACTACAACTCCCACCAGGCCCCCTTGTCCCACAGCTGAGCAGGATGGACTACTCCCCCCCCCAGAACTATGTGGCAGCCATTTTGTTCTTCACCCTCACCTAACAAGTAGGTAGCCATCTTTCCAGGGAGGTGTGTTTGGAATAGGGAGGCCTGCACTACAACTCCCACCAGGCCTCCTTGTCCCACAGCTGAGCAGGATGGACTACTCCCCCCAGAACCATGTGGCAGCCATTGTGTTCTTCACCCTCACCTAACAGGTAGGTAGCCATCTTTCCAGGGAGGATTGTTTGGAATAGGGAGGCCTGCACTACAACTCCCAGCAGGCACACCCTGCCCCATCACACAGCAGGATGGAGCACCTCCTCCCACCCAGAACCATGTGGCAGCCATTGTGTTCTTCACCCTCATCTAACAGGTAGGTAGCCATCTTTCCAGGGAGGTGTGTTTGGAATAGGGAGGCCTGCACTACAACTCCCACCAGGCACACCCTGCCCCATCACTCAGCAGGATGGAGCACCCCCTCCCACCCAGAACCATGTGGCAGCCATTGTGTTTTTCACCCTCACCTAACAGGTAGGTAGCCATCTTTCCAGGGAGGATTGTTTGGAATAGGGAGGCCTGCACTACAACTCCCACCAGGCCCCCTTGTCCCACAGCTGAGCAGGATGGACTACTCCCCATGTGGCAGCCATTGTGTACTTCACCCTCACCTAACAGGTAGGTAGCCATCTTTCCTTATTTTTTTATTTTTTTTATTTTTTATTTGTGCATAATAAACACTCATTTATATACAAACAATCATTGCAAATCATTGTCAAGAAATCATCCCATATATAAAAAAAAAAATGAAAAGAGAGATAAAGTATGAGAATTATTATGCACATTTTATCCTTTTAATCCACCCATCCCCCCACCCCTTCAGCTCTTCACCCCTCCCATCCCACCCATAAGGAGTTGGACTCATTCATTTAGCTAATGATTTCTCAAGCCATGTAGTTAGTGGTGCCCAGATTTTTAAACCTTTGGATCTGGCCCGCGCTCCCCTTTTTGCATATATAGCCCTCTCAAAATTATAATTTGCCAGCAACCGAGAAAACCATTGATGATAAACAGGGGGGTTTGGGTCCAGCCACGCCGAGGCCAGGCATAATCGTAGTATCGCCATACCGATGAACATAAGTTCTTCTCCTTGCTGTCCTTGTATTTGTGAGTCTACACCAAGTCCAATCAGAGACGAGGAGAAAAGATAGCCGACCCCTAATACTTCTTTAAAAAAATTAGAGATTTCCTGCTTCAAACTAATTAATGAATTACACGAGCAAAACATATGATCTAAATCCGCCTGATATAATGCACATCTAGGACACAGAGTTCCTTTACCCGTCCCCCACTTAGAAATTTTTTGGGAGTATAATAAAGTGAGAAGCAGGATTTGTAATATTGTGCCTGAAGCCGAGCTGGAATTAAGACTTTCTGCGCCAGGTTAGCTGAATGAAAAAATAAGTTTTCCTGTATGCCTATTTCTATTTTCCATTTTGCTGCTCGTGCCTCCATATCATCTGGCATTAATGAGTTAAAAAGCTATACACATCCCTGATAGAGAGCAATCCATTTCTTCTTAATCTATCTATCATAAAGTTATTAGTAAAACCACTTGGGCCTCCTCCTTTTTAGATAGAAAATCTCGGATTTGAAGATATTTATAAAAATCTCTCCAGTCTAGATTATATGTCTCTTTAAGATTGTCAAAGCTGACTATATCGGTTAAAGAGTAGAAATCGCCGAGTTTAGATAGTCCGACATCACACCATATTTTAATAATAGGGCCTTTAAAGATTTCCGGCAAATTAGGATTATTACTGATCGGTGTGTAATGACTCAAGCGACCCAGCCCTAACAATTTCCGGGTCAGTCTCATGATCCTATACCCGCCTATTAATGATTTAAAACGAACCTTCTTGTAATGACTATCGTTCACATACCTCCAAAGCCAACCCCATGCGTCTTTGCCCATTATGAGTTCTATAGGTGTTGGTATTTCTTCCATATTGCTATCTTTTGGTTGTTCCGAGATCAAAGTTATATTAGATAATAAGGTGGTGGCCCAATAATATAATCTTATATTTGGTAAAGCAAGCCCTCCCCTGTTTCTTGATAAAGATAAAAATTTATATGCTCTCCTAGGCTTTTCATATGCCCAGATAAAGCGAGAAAATAGATCTTCAATTTTTTTCAAACAGATAGTGGAAAATTCTAGAGGAATTGCCCTTAAGAAATACAAAAATTTGGGAAAAAAAATCATTTTAATTATATTACATCTGCCGATGATTGATAAGTGTAAGTTGTGTAGCCTCACTAATTCAATTTTTGTTTTAGCGATCAGAGGGTCAATATTATCATCAACAATTTTATCGATGTTAGCTAGAATATCCACTCCAAGGTATGTAGCTTTTTCAACTTGCCTAATGTTGTTAACCATATTAACATTATTACAGACTATTTGAGTTTTAGTACTATTAAGAGAATACCCCGAGAGTTGCCCAAATCTCACCGCCGCCGCTTCTAGCTCAACTATAGCTGCTTCAGGATCAGGGGTAACTATCGCAATATCGTCAGCGTAAGCCAAGGTTTTGGTTTTCCCACCCCTAGATGCGATAGATCTAATACTCCCATTATTTTCCAATTGTCGCAGAAAGGGGTCTATATACAGAGCAAACAGCAACGGAGAGCTCGGGCAACCCTGCCGGCTACCCCTAGTTATTTCAAATGAGTCCGTAAAAGCACCATTTATGAAAAGTTTCGCACTGGGATGGAAATAAAGCATCTTAAAAGCAAGTGTTAGCTTTTTACCTATTCCGACCCTTGACAGGGTCTCCCAGAGATAAAACCAGGAGACCCTATCAAAGGCTTTTTCAGCATCCAGCAATATAAGTGCTGTTGGCTCGCCGGTAATATTAGCGGCGTCAAATAATGAGATAACTCTTCTAATGTGATCAGTCGTGCCACGTCCTGGTATAAAACCATGTTGGCGAGGTGAAACAACCTTATGAATAACAGCTGCTAAACGAGTAGCAAGAATTTTAGAATAGATTTTACTGTCAGCATTGATCAACGTAATGGGGCGATAAGAGCCGGGTTCTAATGGTGATTTATGTTTTTTAAGAAAAACGATAATTTTGGCCTGTGTCCAGGATTGCGGTGGATTGCCCCCTTCAAATACATGCAATATTAACTGTAACATCCATTCTTTCAGTTGTGTAGCAAATTTTTTATAAAACTCTAAAGGTATGTTATCTAAACCTGTGGCTTTACCACTGGGAAGACTATTAATACAAAGCAGAATATCCAACCACTGAGGGAGTTCCTCAAGTTGCTGCTGTTCCTCTTGTGAAAATTGTGCCACTAGACTTTGATTAAGATATGAGGTAACATTACCCAGATGTTCAGGAGTATCCTCATGATATAGACTTTTGTAATAGGAATAAAATACCATACGAATACCCTCTGAATCTAGGGTTCTCCCTTTAACCGGATCATTAATCTCAGCTATTGTATTCCGAGTTATTCTTTGTCTTGCTCTAACTGCCAGATGATGCCCTACCTGTTCACTACATTCATATGCCTTCTCACGCCACACAACTAGCCTATCTGCAGCTTTCTTGGCTATCGTTTCAAGAATTATTGACCTAGCTACCATCACTTTTAAATGTGCTTCTGAGGGATCTCCGCCCTGCTGGAGTACTAAAATCAAATCTTCTTCTGCGACGGCCAAGCTACATTGCATATCCTTAACCAGCTGTAACCTTTCTTTATTCATAGTTAGCGAAAAGCTCAATGTCTCCCCCCGTATTCCAGCTTTAAATGTGTCCCAAACTATGTCCAACCCAGCACTTCCTATATTCTCCTTAAAAAATTGGGGTATCCACTTCCTCATATGCTCACAATATTCCTCATTCAGCAGTAACGAGCGTTCAAAACTCCAGTTAGATTTACCCATATTTCCAGACCCCCACCCCATAAGTTCTATTATTAAAGGATTGTGGTCAGCCAATATGCGTGGAGCTTTCTCGATCGCACACGCATGAAGAATAGTACGTGATACTAAAAAAAATCTAATCTTGCATGTTTATTATGTGGAAAAGAAAAATATGTAAAACCCGGGTCCATGGGGTTCTGCCAATTCCAGACATCAAAGAGTGCTTGTTCACAGCATAGAGTCCTCAGGGCTCTAAAAACCTTGGGTTTCCGACCGTTATAAATCCACCCATTATCAAGGGCGATATTTTGGCTGGCAGGCAAATTTATATTTAAATCCCCACATAAAATTATGGGTATCGGCCAAGTAGCTAATTCGTTGTTTATATAGTCAAATACAGTTGGATCGTCTAGAGTGCTACCATAAATAGTACAAATTGTGAATGGATCCCCATTATCCCTGCGACATTCTGTAATTACCCATCGCCCATTCTGATCAGCAATTGTTCGAGTAAATTGAATAGCGCGATTGGATGTCAGAATTGCTACCCCCCGCATTTTTAAATTCTGGGTCGTGGCCCCCACTAATGTATAACCAAGTGTTTCCAGCAAGTGTATCTGTGTTCTTTCTATATGCGTTTCCTGCATGCAGATAACATCAGCTTTCAACAATCGTAGCCCTGCAGCAGTGTTCCGCCGTTTTTTTACATCGTTAAGGCCACAAATATTAATTGACGCTATACGCAGTTTACTCATTAATGATAGCAGTCTGTAGCCATGAAAAAAAAATCAAAATATCCGACACCAACTCCCAGAGTACCAACCCCTTCCCTCCTTTTCCCCCCTTAACCCTAACCCAACCTGAATCCAACCCCCCTCCCTCCACCTATCACTGAGGTTACCTGGCGCAGCCTGCGCCAGGATGATGGAGTCTGAGTAATCGTGACCCGTACCCCCGTGGCCCGAACCTTCACCCTTCTTTATTATTATCCTGTAGAATTCAGAGTGATGCCCCCTTTCCTTTCTTCTCTTTCCCCTCTTCTGTTGCATTCTAGCTTAAAAACAAACATGCTCTTAAAGAAAACCACAGTTTCATTGAAGTATAAATCTTTAGAGGAAAAAAAAAAAAGACCGCCCAGAAAGAGATAGCGGAAAAGATCAAATCCTGTATCCGATATCCACATCACCTAGTGAAAAAATTCTTCATAAATCTTATTTTGTCTAAAGATTCCTTTTTCCCCCCCCCTCCTTCCCTCCCCCTCCCTTCCTTTTTGTCTCATTTTATCTTATTTATGGCTTGTAATCACTTGCAGATACTCTTGAGCCTGTATTTCGGAGGCGAAGCTACGCGTGACTCCCTTAAATATGATTTTTAGACGTGCAGGATTCTGGAGATAGACTGTAGCACCCAATTGTTGAAATGGCGCAAAGAGTTGTCTCATCCTCCATCTGCGCTCCACAGTAGCATGAGCAAAATCAGGCCGAGTAAAAAGGTAATACCATTAAATTCTTTTTGTTTGCAGGCCTTGCAAGATCATAGAGCAGCTCTAGAAGGAGAAAATTACCAAAGTAGATCAGCATAACTCGTGGGTATTGTGAAGAGGAGGAAGAGGTAGATCGTTTAGAGAGTATTAATGGAAAGCGATGAACTCGCTGTAGTTCCTTATCCCAATCCCAAGAATGTAGATCCGGGAAGGCTCCTTTAAAGAGTTTAATCATGAAAGCCTTAGGGTCATTCCCCTCCACTCCCTCCGGGATGCCAAGAACGCGAAGATTGTTGCGACGTAGTCGATTTTCTTGCTCCTCGACTTTGAGCATAAGATCTTTGACAATGCCATCATGTTCCAATCCTTGTGTTTTCAAGATAGTAATGTCTTTCTCAAGGTTTTCGGTGCGTACCTCAACTGAAGCCATACGATCTGCAATTTCGTTGCACGTCTTACCCACTTTCCTTATGGTGCCTTGGAGTTTCTGAGTTGCAAGACGCGATCTTCGACTATCAACCTTGACCTCCTCTTGAAAATTCTTAATGGATTGTAGCACTTCTGTCAAGGTGGGTTCCCCTTTTGAAGCAATTGCCCCCTCAGTGGTGTTTCCTGGGGGTGTATAGTTCTCTCTTGAACACATCGTTGACTCTGTCAAAGCTGATAATTGAGAAGCCGAGTAATCCCATCTGAGATCCATCGAGCTACCCTGATCTAAAATCTCGCATTTCTTATGTCGACTGGGTCTTTTTTTCAAGAATTTTTCCCCTGCGTGGAGGCTTTCACAAATAGTTCTGAGTCTGTGCTGCTACCCCAGTTTTGGCTTCCATCTTCACTAACAATGGATACACTTCCAGCCGAGATTTCAGATTCATCTGTAAGTGAGTAAAATTTATCCGTGTTATCAGGCGTTTTGGGCGGGAGAGCCAGCATATCCTTATTTATTAAATTGCTTTTCTCAGTAGCAGTAACACTATAAATTTGTGGATTTGTAAGGTCATCAATGGGGCACGGTATTAATAGTTTATAGCTGTTATCCTCCAGAGCAGTTCCCATACTGATAGCTGGGCTAGACTGTGAGATCGGTGCTTTACTAGTCATTGCACTTTCTAAATGCAGCGCAGAATCCTGAAAACCCATCTGATCAACCGGGCCATCTGTTTGAGCCATTTCTCCCAGCACCACAGCATGCGTTTCTGATCAATTGGAGCAAATATATTATTAATGAGTGGTTGTCCATCCTGCAAGTTTTGACCGCTATCTGTGCTTTTAGAGTTCTTCCTTTGTATTTTTTTTTGTTTGACTATCCGTTCAGTCTTTTCTATAGAGCCAGCTTTTTCGTTTTGTTCCCTATTTCTCACTCCCCGTGTGTCAAGACGCTTCTGGCGGCTTTCAGCTACTACTGGATTAGGGTGTAGAGGCTCTTCCCCCTGTAGACCTGTCAGTAAAGTACTTTTGCCTTTGCTCGCTTTGGCTCCCCGCCCTGCCATCCTTACTTGATCAGAATACTGGATACAATGTATCCTAGCTGCTGTCCGGGAAACACCGCCACTCCTGCGATTCACCTTCCTTTCCCGCGCGCACGGCAGGATTCTGTAGATTGCAGAGCACACAGTCAGCGCCACGGAAGGATCCCGCCGCAGGGCCGCGAAACCAGAGGATGCAGGAGCGGAACGAACCGGGAGCACAGCAAGCCCGGGAAGATTCCCCAGCACCGTAAGGACCAACACTTGCACGCCTCGCCCGGTGATCATCGGATAGTGACGGTATTATAATTGCTCCATGAATCAAATCAAGCTTTTTCGAGCATGTTCAGGGTATTTCTTAGTTTAGAGGGACAGGACTGTTTTTCCTCAAGTTTGAAGGCCCGGACCAGCGGAGCAGCAGCAGCGGCGACTACTCAGACGCCATCTTGCCTCTCGTCTTGTCCCTGTACCACCACCTCGTAGCCATCTTTCCAGGGAGGTGTATTTGGAATAGGGAGGCCTGCACTACAACTCCCACCAGGAACACACTGCCTCATAACTCAGCAGGATGGAGCACCCCCTCCCACCCAGAACCATGTGGCAGCCATTGTGTTCTTCACCCTCACCTAACAGGTAGGTAGCCATCTTTCCAGGGAGGATTGTTTGGAATAGGGGGTCCTGCACTACAACTCCCACCAGGCACACCCTGCCCCATCGCTCAGCAGGATGGAGCACCCCCTCCCACCCAGAACCATGTGGCAGCCATTGTGTTCTTCACCCTCACCTGACAGGTAGGTAGCCATCATTCCGGGGAGGATTGTTTGGAATAGGGAGGCCTGCACTACAACTTCCACCAGGCCCCCTTGTCCCACAGCTGAGCAGGATGGACTACTCCCCCCCCAGAACTATGTGGCAGCCATTGTGTACTTCACCCTCACCTAACAGGTAGTTAGTCATCTTTCCAGGGAGGATTGTTTGGAATAGGGAGGCCTGCACTACAACTCCCACCAGGCACACCCTGCCCCATCACTCAGCAGGATGGAGCACCCCCTCCCACCCAGAACCATGTGGCAGCCATTGTGTTCTTCACCCTCACCTAACAGGTAGGTAGCCATCTTTCCAGGGAGGATTGTTTGGAATAGGGGGTCCTGCACTACAACTCCCACCAGGCACACCCTGTCCCATCGCTCAGCAGGATGGAGCACCCCCTCCCACCCAGAACCATGTGGCAGCCATTGTGTTCTTCACCCTCACCTAACAGGTAGGTAGCCATCTTTCCAGGGAGGTGTGTTTGGAATAGGGAGGCCTGCACTACAACTCCCACCAGGCACACCCTGCCCCATCACTCAGCAGGATGGAGCACCCCCTCCCACCCAGAACCATGTGGCAGCCATTGTGTTCTTCACCCTCACCTGACAGGTAGGTAGCCATCATTCCGGGGAGGATTGTTTGGAATAGGGAGGCCTGCACTACAACTACAACCAGGCCCCCTTGTCCCACAGCTGAGCAGGATGGACTACTCCCCGCCAGAACCATGTGGCAGCGATTGTGTACTTCACACTCACCTAACAGGTAGGTAGCCATCTTTCCAGGGAGGATTGTTTGGAATAGGGAGGCCTGCACTACAACTCCCACCAGGCACACCCTTCTCCATCACTCAGCAGGATGGAGCACCCCCTCCCACCCAGAACCATGTGGCAGCCATTGTGTTCTTCACCCTCACCTAACAGGTAGGTAGCCATCTTTCCAGGGAGGTGTGTTTGGAATAGGGAGGCCTGCACTACAACTCCCACCAGGCACACCCTGCCCCATCACTCAGCAGGATGGAGCACCCCCTCCCACCCAGAACCATGTGGCATCCATTGTGTTCTTCACCCTCACCTAACAGGTAGGTAGCCATCTTTCCAGGAAGGTGTGTTTGGAATATGGAGGCCTGCACTACAACTCCCACCAGGCCCCCTTGTCCCACAGCTGAGCAGGATGGACTACTCCCCCTCCCCAGAACCATGTGGCATCCATTGTGTTCTTCACTCTCACCTAACAGGTAGGTAGCCATCTTTCCAGGAAGGTGTGTTTGGAATAGGGAGGCCTGCACTACAACTCCCACCAGGCCCCCTTGTCCCACAGCTGAGCAGGATGGACTACTCCCCCCCCCAGAACCATGTGGCAGCCATTGTGTTCTTCACCCTCAACTAACAGGTAGTTAGCCATCTTTCCAGGGAGGTGTGTTTGGAATAGGGAGGCCTGCACTACAACTCCCACCAGGCCTCCTTGTCCCACAGCTGAGCAGGATGGACTACTCCCCCCAGAACCATGTGGCAGCCATTGTGTTCTTCACCCTCACGTAACAGGTAGGTAGCCATCTTTCCAGGGAGGATTGTTTGGAATAGGGAGGCCTGCACTACAACTCCCACCAGGCACACCCTGCCCCATCACACAGCAGGATGGAGCACCTCCTCCCACGCAGAACCATGTGGCAGCCATTGTGTTCTTCACCCTCACCTAACAGGTAGGTATCCATCCTTCCAGGGAGGTGTGTTTGGAATAGGGAGGCCTGCACTACAACTCCCACCAGGAACACCCTGCCCCATCACTCAGCAGGATGGAACACCCCCTCCCACCCAGAACCATGTGGCAGCCATTGTGTTCTTCACCCTCACCTAACAGGTAGGTAGCCATCTTTCCAGGGAGGATTGTTTGTAATAGGGACGCCTGCACTACAACTCCCAGCAGGCACACCCTGCCCCATCACTCAGCAGGATGGAGCACCCCCTCCCACCCAGAACCATGTGGCAGCCATTGTGTTCTTCACCCTCACCTGACAGGTAGGTAGCCATCATTCCAGGGAGGATTGTTTGGAATAGGGAGGCCTGCACTACAACTCCCACCAGGCCCCCTTGTCCCACAGCTGAGCAGGTTGGACTACTCCCCCCCCAGAACCATGTGGCAGCCATTGTGTTCTTTACCCTCACCTAACAGGTAGGTAGCCATATTTCCAGGGAGGTGTGTTTGGAAAAGGGAGGCCTGCACTAAAACTCCCACCAGGCCCCCTTGTCCCACAGGTGAGCAGGATGGACTACTCCCCCCCCCCAGAACCATGTGGCAGCCATTGTTTCTTCACCCTCACCTAACAGGTAGGTAGCCATCTTTCCAGGGAGGTGTGTTGGGAATAGGGAGGCCTGCACTACAACTCCCACCAGGCCCCTTTGTCCCACAGCTGAGCAGGATGGACTACTCCCCCTCCCCAGAACCATGTGGCAGCCATTGTGTTCTACACCCTCACCTAACAGGTAAGTAGCCATCTTTCCAGGAAGGTGTGTTTGGAATAGGGAGGCCTGCACTACAACTCCCACCAGGCCCCCTTGTCCCACAGCTGAGCAGGATGGACTACTCCCCCCCCCCAGAACTATGTGGCAGCCATTGTGTTCTTCACCCTCACCTAACAAGTAGGTAGCCATCTTTCCAGGGAGGTGTGTTTGGAATAGGGAGGCCTGCACTACAACTCCCACCAGGCCTCCTTGTCCCACAGCTGAGCAGGATGGACTACTCCTCCCCCCCCAGAACCATGTGGCAGAAATTGTGTTCTTCACCCTCACCTAACAGGTAGGTAGCCATCTTTCCAGGGAGGATTGTTTGGAATAGGGAGGCCTGCACTACAACTCCCACCAGGCACACCCTGCCCCATCACACAGCAGGATGGAGCACCTCCTCCCACCCAGAACCATGTGGCAGCCATTGTGTTCTTCACCCTCATCTAACAGGTAGGTAGCCATCTTTCCAGGGAGGTGTGTTTGGAATAGGGAGGCCTGCACTACAACTCCCACCAGGCCCCTTGTCCCACAGCTGAGCAGGATGGAGTACTCCCCCCAGAACCATGTGGCAGCCATTGTGTTCTTCACCCTCACCTAACAGGTAGGTAGCCATCTTTCCAGGGAGGTGTGCTTGGAATAGGGAGGCCTGCACTACAACTCCCACCAGGCCCCATTGTCCCACAGCTGAGCAGGATGGACTACTCTCCCCCCCAGAACCATGTGGCAGCCATTGTGTACTTCACCCTCACCTAACAGGTAGGTAGCCATCTTTCCAGGGAGGATTGTTTGGAATAGGGAGGCCTGCACTACAACTCCCACCAGGCACACCCTGCTCCATCACTCAGCAGGATGGAGCACCCCCTCCCACCCAGAACCATGTGGCAGCCATTGTGTTCCTCACACTCACCTGACATGTAGGTAGCCATCATTCCGGGGAGGATTGTTTGGAATAGGGAGGCCTGCACTACAACTTCCACCAGGCCCACTTGTCCCACAGCTGAGCAGGATGGACTACTCCCCCCCCCCGAACCATGTGGCAGCCATTGTGTACTTCACCCTCACCTAACAGGTAGGTAGCCATCTTTCCAGGGAGGATTGTTTGGAATAGGGAGGCCTGCACTACAACTCCCACCAGGCACACCCTGCCCCATCACTCAGCAGGATGGAGCACCCCTCCCACCCAGAACCATGTGGCAGCCATTGTGTTCTTCACCCTCACCTAACAGGTAGGTAGCCATCTTTCCAGGGAGGATTGTTTGGAATAGGGAGTCCTGCACTACAACTCCCACCAGGCACACCCTGCCCCATCGCTCAGCAGGATGGAGCACCCCCTCCCACCCAGAAACATTTTGCTGCCATAGTGTTCTTCACCCTCACCTAACAGGTAGGTAGCCATCTTTCCAGGAAGGTGTGTTTGGAATAGGGAGGCCTGCACTACAACTCCCACCAGGCCCCCTTGTCCCACAGCTGAGCAGGATGGACTACTCCCCCCCAGAACCATGTGGCAGCCATTGTGTTCTTCACCCTCACCTAACAGGTAGGTAGCCATCTTTCCAGGGAGGTGTGTTTGGAATAGGGAGGCCTGCACTACAACTCCCACCAGGCCTCCTTGTCCCACAGCTGAGCAGGATGGACTACTCCCCCCCCAGAACCATGTGGCAGCCATTGTGTTCTTCACCCTCACCTAACAGGTAGATAGCCATCTTTCCAGGGAGGATTGTTTGGAATAGGGAGGCCTGCACTACAACTCCCACCAGGCACACCCTGCCCCATCACACAGCAGGATGGAGCACCTCCTCCCACCCAGAACCATGTGGCAGACATTGTGTTCTTCACCCTCGCCTAAAAGGTAGGTAGCCATCTTTCCAGGGAATTGTGTTTGGAATAGGGAGGCCTGCACTACAACTCCCACCAGGCACACCCTGCCCCATCACTCATCAGGATGGAGCACCCCCTCCCACCCAGAACCATGTGGCAGCCATTGTGTTCTTCACCCTCACCTAACAGGTAGGTAGCCATCTTTCCAGGGAGGATTGTTTGGAATAGGGAGGCCTGCACTACAACTCCCACCAGGCCCCCTTGTCCCACAACTGAGCAGGATGGACTACTCCCCCCCCCAGAACCATGTGGCAGCCATTGTGTACTTCACCCTCACCTAATAGGTAGTTAGCCATCTTTCCAGGGAGGATTGTTTGGAATAGGGAGGCCTGCACTACAACTCCCACCAGGCACACCCTGCCCCATCACTGAGCAGGATGGCTTACTCCCCCCTCCCCCAGAACCATGTGGCAGCCATTGTGTTCTTCACCCTCACCTAACAGGTAGGTAGCCATCTTTCCAGGGAGGTGTGTTGGGAATAGGGAGGCCTGCACTACAACTCCCACCAGGCTCCCTTGTCCCACAGCTGAGCAGGATGGACTACTCCCCACTCCAGGACCATGTGGCAGCCATTGTGTTCTTCACCCTCACCTAACAGGTAGGTAGCCATCTTTCCAGGAAGGTGTGTTTGGAATAGGGAGGCCTGCACTACAACTCCCACCAGGCCCCCTTGTCCCACAGCTGAGCAGGATGGACTACTCCCCCCCCCCAGAACCATGTGGCAGCCATTGTGTTCTTCACCCTCACCTAACAGGTAGGTAGCCATCTTTCCAGGGAGGTATGTTTGGAATAGGGAGGCCTGCACTACAACTCCCACCAGGCCTCCTTGTCCCACACCTGAGCAGGATGGAGTACTCCCCCCCCCCCCAGAACCATGTGGCAGCCATTGTGTTCTTCACCCTCACCTAACAGGTAGGTAGCCATCTTTCCAGGGAGGTGTGTTTGGAATAGGGAGGCCTGCACTACAACTCCCACCAGGCCCCCTTGTCCCACAGCTGAGCAGGATGGAGTACTCCCCCCCCCCCCAGAACCATGTGGCAGCCATTGTGTTCTTCACCCTCACCTAACAGGTAGGTAGCCATCTTTCCAGGGAGGTGTGCTTGGAATAGGGAGGCCTGCACTACAACTCCCACCAGGCCCCATTGTCCCACAGCTGAGCAGGATGGACTACTCCCCCCCCCCAGAACCATGTGGCAGCCATTGTGTACTTCACCCTCACCTAACAGGTAGGTAGCCATCTTTCCAGGGAGGATTGTTTGGAATAGGGAGGCCTGCACTACAACTCCCACCAGGCACACCCTGCCCCATCACTCAGCAGGATGGAGCACTCCCTCCCACCCAGAACCATGTGGCAGCCATTGTGTTCTTCACCCTCACCTAACAGGTAGGTAGCCATCTTTCCAGGGAGGATTGTTTGGAATAGGGAGTCCTGCACTACAACTCCCACCAGGCACACCCTGCCCCATCACTCAGCAGGATGGGGCACCCCCTCCCACCCAGAACCATGTGGCAGCCATTGTGTTCTTCACCCTCACCTAACAGGTAGGTAGCCATCTTTCCAGGAAGGTGTGTTTGGAATAGGGAGGCCTGCACTACAACTCCCACCAGGCCCCCTTGTCCCACAGCTGAGCAGGATGGACTACTCCCCCCCCCCAGAACCATGTGGCAGCCATTGTGTTCTTCACCCTCACCTAACAGGTAGGTAGCCATCTTTCTAGGGAGGTGTATTTGGAATAGGGAGGCCTGCACTACAACTCCCACCAGGCCTCCTTGTCCCACAGCTGAGCAGGATGGACTACTCTCCCCCAGAACCATTTGGCAGCCATTGTGTTCTTCACCCTCACCTAACAGGTAGGTAGCCATCTTTCCAGGGAGGATTGTTTGGAATAGGGAGGCCTGCACTACAACTCCCACCAGGCACACCCTGCCACATCACACAGCAGGATGGAGCACCTCCTCCCACGCAGAACCATGTGGCAGCCATTGTGTTCTTCACCCTTACCTAAAAGGTAGGTAGCCATCTTTCCAGGGAGTTGTGTTTGGAATAGGGAGGCCTGCACTACAACTCCCACCAGGCACACCCTGCCCCATCACTCATCAGGATGGAGCACCCCCTCCCACCCAGAACCATGTGGCAGCCATTGTGTTTTTCACCCTCACCTAACAGGTAGGTAGCTATCTTTCCAGGGAGGATTGTTTGGAATAGGGAGGCCTGCACTACAACTCCGACCAGACCCCCTTGTCCCACAACTGAGCAGGATGGACTACTCCCCCCAGAACCATGTGGCAGCCATTGTGTACTTCACCCTCACCTAATAGGTAGTTAGCCATCTTTCCAGGGAGGATTGTTTGGAATAGGGAGGCCTGCACTACAACTCCCACCAGGCACACCCTGCCCCATCACTCAGCAGGATGGAGCACCCCTCCCACCCAGAACCATGTAGCAGCCATTGTGTTGTTCACCCTCACCTAACAGGTAGGTAGCCATCTTTCCAGGGAGGTGTGTTTGGAATAGGGAGGCCTGCACTGCAACTCCCACCAGGCAAACCCTGCCTCATCACTCAGCAGGATGGAGCATCCCTCCCACCCAGAACCATGTGGCAGCCATTGTGTTCTTCACCCTCACCTAACAGGTAGGTAGCTATCTTTCCAGGGAGGTGTGTTTGGAATAGGGAGGCCTGCACTACAACTCCCACCAGGCCCCCAGTCCCACAGCTGAGCAGGATGGACTACTCCCCCCCCCCAGAACCATGTGGCAGCCATTGTGTTCTTCACCCTCACCTAACAGGTACGTAGCCATCTTTCCAGGGTGGTGTGTTTGGAATAGGCAGGCCTGCACTACAACTCCCACCAGGCCCCATTGTCCCACAGCTGAGCAGGATGGACTACTTCCCCCCCCAGAACCATGTGGCAGCCATTGTGTACTTCACCCTCACCTAACAGGTAGGTAGCCATCTTTCCAGGGAGGATTGTTTGGAATAGGGCGGCCTGCACTACAACTCCCACCAGGCACACCCTGCCCCATCACTCAGCAGGATGGACCACTCCCTCCCACCCAGAACCATGTGGCAGCCATTGTGTTCTTCACCCTCACCTAACAGGTAGGTAGCCATCTTTCCAGGGAGGATTGTTTGGAATAGGGAGTCCTGCACTACAACTCCCACCAGGCACACCCTGCCCCATCGCTCAGCAGGATGGGGCACCCCCTCCCACCCAGAACCATGTGGCAGCCATTGTGTTCTTCACCCTCACCTAACAGGTAGGTAGCCATCTTTCCAGGAAGGTGTGTTTGGAATAGGGAGGCCTGCACTACAACTCCCACCAGGCCCCCTTGTCCCACAGCTGAGCAGGATGGACTACTCCCCCCCCAGAACCATGTGGCAGCCATTGTGTTCTTCACCCTCACCTAACAGGTAGGTAGCCATCTTTCCAGGGAGGTGTGTTTGGAATAGGGAGGCCTGCACTACAACTCCCACCAGGCCTCCTTGTCCCACAGCTGAGCAGGATGGACTACTCCCCCCCCCAGAACCATTTGGCAGCCATTGTGTTCTTCACCCTCACCTAACAGGTAGGTAGCCATCTTTCCAGGGAGGATTGTTTGGAATAGGGAGGCCTGCACTACAACTCCCACCAGGCACACCCTGCCCCATCACACAGCAGGATGGAGCACCTCCTCCCACGCAGAACCATGTGGCAGCCATTGTGTTCTTCACCCTCACCTAAAAGTTAGGTAGCCATCTTTCCAGGGAGTTGTGTTTGGAATAGGGAGGCCTGCACTACAACTCCCACCAGGCACACCCTGCCCCATCACTCATCAGGATGGAGCACCCCCTCCCACCCAGAACCATGTGGCAGCCATTGTGTTTTTCACCCTCACCTAACAGGTAGTTAGCTATCTTTCCAGGGAGGATTGTTTGGAATAGGGAGGCCTGCACTACAACTCCCACCAGACCCCCTTGTCCCACAACTGAGCAGGATGGACTACTCCCCCCCCAGAACCATGTGGCAGCCATTGTGTACTTCACCCTCACCTAATAGGTAGTTAGCCATCTTTCCAGGGAGGATTGTTTGGAATAGGGAGGCCTGCACTACAACTCCCACCAGGCACACCCTGCCCCATCACTCAGCAGGATGGAGCACCCCCTCCCACCCAGAACCATGTAGCAGCCATTGTGTTGTTCACCCTCACCTAACAGGTAGGTAGCCATCTTTCCAGGGAGGTCTGTTTGGAATAGGGAGGCCTGCACTGCAACTCCCACCAGGCAAACCCTGCCTCATCACTCAGCAGGATGGAGCATCCCCTCCCACCCAGAACCATGTGGCAGCCATTGTGTTCTTCACCCTCACCTAACAGGTAGGTAGCTATCTTTCCAGGGAGGTGTGTTTGGAATAGGGAGGCCTGCACTACAACTCCCACCAGGCCCCCCAGTCCCACAGCTGAGCAGGATGGACTACTCCCCCCCAGAACCATGTGGCAGCCATTGTGTTCTTCACCCTCACCTAACAGGTAGGTAGCCATCTTTCCAGGGTGGTGTGTTTGGAATAGGCAGGCCTGCACTACAACTCCCACCAGGCCCCATTGTCCCACAGCTGAGCAGGATGGACTACTCCCCCCCCCAGAACCATGTGGCAGCCATTGTGTACTTCACCCTCACCTAACAGGTAGGTAGCCATCTTTCCAGGGAGGTGTGTTTGGAATAGGGAGGCCTGCACTACAACTCCCACCAGGCACACCCTGCCCCATCACTCAGCAGGATGGAGCACCCCCTCCCACCCAGAACCATGTGGCAGCCATTATGTTCTTCACCCTCACATAACAGGTAGGTAGCCATCTTTCCAGGGAGGTGTGTTTGGAATAGGGAGGCCTGCACTACAACTCCCACCTGGCACACCCTGCCCCATCACTCAGCAGGATGGAGCACCCCCTCCCACCCAGAACCATGTGGCAGCCATTGTGTTCTTCACCCTCACCTAACAGATAGGTAGCCATCTTTCCAGGGTGGTGTGTTTGGAATAGGGAGGCCTGCACTACAACTCCCACCAGGCCCCCTTGTCCCACAGCTGAGCATGATGGACTACTCCCCCAAACCATGTGGCAGCCATTGTGTTCTTCACCCTCACCTAACAGGTAGGTAGCCATCTTTCCAGGGAGGTGTGTTGGGAATAGGGAGGCCTGCACTACAACTCCCACCAGCCCCCTTGTCCCACAGCTGAGCAGGATGGACTACTCCCCCCTCCAGAACCATGTGGCAGCCATTGTGTTCTTCACCCTCACCTAACAGGTAGGTAGCCATCTTTCCAGGAAGGTGTGTTTGGAATAGGGAGGCCTGCACTACAACTCCCACCAGGCCCCCTTGTCCCACAGCTGAGCAGGATGGACTACTCCCCCCCCGAACCATGTGGCAGCCATTGTGTTCTTCACCCTCACCTTCACAGCTAGGTAGCCATCTTTCCAGGGAGGTGTGTTTGGAATAGGGAGGCCTGCACTACAACTACCACCAGGCATCCTTGACCCACAGCTGAGCAGGATGGACTACCCCCCCGAACCATGTGGCAGGCATTGTGTTCTTCACCCTCACCTAACAGGTAGGTAGCCATCTTTCCAGGGAGGTGTGTTTGGAATAGGGAGGCCTGCACTACAACTCCCACCAGGCCCCCTTGTCCCACAGCTGAGCAGGATGGAATACTCCCACCGCCCCCAGAACCATGTGGCAGCCATTGTGTACTTCACCCTCACCTAGCAGGTAGTTAGCCATCTTTCCAGGGAGGATTGTTTGGAATAGGGAGGCCTGCACTACAACTCCCACCAGGCACACCCTGCCCCATCACACAGCAGGATGGAGCACCTCCTCCCACCCAGAACCATGTGGCAGCCATTGTGTTCTTCACCCTCATCTAACAGGTAGGTAGCCATCTTTCCAGGGAGGTGTGTTTGGAATAGGGAGGCCTGCACTACAACTCCCACCAGGCACACCCTGCCCCATCACTCTGCAGGATGGAGTACCCGCTCCCACCCAGAACCATGTGGCAGCCATTGTGTTTTTTACCCTCACCTAACAGGTAGGTAGCCATCTTTCCAGAGAGGATTGTTTGGAATAGGGAGGCCTGCACTACAACTCCCACCAGGCCCCCTTATCCCACAGCTGAGCAGGATGGACTACTCCCCCCCCCCCAGAACCATGTGGCAGCCATTGTGTACTTCACCCTCACCTAACAGGTAGGTAGCCATCTTTCCAGGGAGGTGTATTTGGAATAGGGAGGCCTGCACTACAACTCCCACCAGGCACACCCTGCCTCATAACTCAGCAGGATGGAGCACCCCCTCCCACCCAGAACCATGTGGCAGCCATTGTGTTCTTCACCCTCACCTAACAGGTAGGTAGCCATCTTTCCAGGGAGGTGTGTTTGGAATAGGGAGGCCTGCACTACAACTCCCACCAGGCCCCCTTGTCCCACAGCTGAGCAGGATGGAGTACCCCCCCCCCAGAACCATGTGGCAGCCATTGTGTTCTTCACCCTCACCTAACAGGTAGGTAGCCATCTTTCCAGGGAGGTGTGCTTGGAATAGGGAGGCCTGCACTACAACTCCCACCAGGCACACCCTGCTCCATCACTCAGCAGGATGGAGCACCCCCTCCTACACAGAACCATGTGGCAGCCATTGTGTTCTTCACCCTCACCTGACAGGTAGGTAGCCATCATTCCGGGGAGGATTGTTTGGAATAGGGAGGCCTGCACTACAACTTCCACCAGGCCTCCTTGTCCCACAGCTGAGCAGGATGGACTACTCCCCCCAGAACCATGTGGCAGCCATTGTGTACTTCACCCTCACCTAACAGGTAGGTAGCCATCTTTCTAGGGAGGATTGTTTGGAATAGGGAGGCCTGCACTACAACTCCCACCAGGCACACCCTGCCCCATCACTCAGCAGGATGGAGCACCCCCTCCCACCCAGAACCATGTGGCAGCCATTGTGTTCTTCACCCTCACCTAACAGGTAGGTAGCCATCTTTCCAGGGAGGATTGTTTGGAATAGGGAGTCCTGCACTACAACTCCCACCAGGCACACCCTGCCCCATCACTCAGCAGGATGGAGCACCCCCTCCCACCCAGAACCATGTGGCAGCCATTGTGTTCTTCACCCTCACCTGACAGGTAGGTAGCCATCATTCCGGGGAGGATTGTTTGGAATAGGGAGGCCTGCACTACAACTCCAACCAGGCCCCCTTGTCCCACAGCTGAGCAGGATGGACTTCTCCCCCCCAGAACCATGTGGCAGCGATTGTGTACTTCACCCTCACCTAACAGGTAGGTAGCCATCTTTCCAGGGAGGATTGTTTGGAATAGGGAGGCCTGCACTACAACTCCCACTAGGCACACCCTACTCCATCACTCAGCAGGATGGAGCACTCCCTCCCACCCAGAACCATGTGGCAGCCATTGTGTTCTTCACCCTCACCTAACAGGTAGGTAGCCATCTTTCCAGGGAGGTGTGTTTGGAATAGGGAGGCCTGCACTACAACTCCCACCAGGCACACCCTGCCCCATCACTCAGCAGGATGGAGCACCCCCTCCCACCCAGAACCATGTGGCAGCCATTGTGTTCTTCACCCTCACCTAACAGGTAGGTAGCCATCTTTCCGGGGAGGTGGGCTTGGAATAGGGAAGCCTGCACTACAACTCCCACCTGGCACACCCTGCCCCATCACTCAGCAGGATGGAGCACCCCCTCCCACCCAGAACCATGTGGCAGCCATTGTGTTCTTCACCCTCACCTAACAGGTAGGTAGCCATCTTTCCAGGGAGGTGTGTTTGGAATAGGGAGGCCTGCACTACAACTCCCACAAGGCACACCCTGCCCCATCACTCAGCAGGATGGAGCACCCCCTCCCACCCAGAACCATGTGGCAGCCATTGTGTTCTTCACCCTCACCTAACAGGTAGGTAGCCATCTTTCCAGGGAGGTGTGTTTGGAATAGGGAGGCCTGCACTACAACTCCCACCAGGCCCCCTTGTACCACAGCTGAGCAGGATGGACTACTCCCCCCCCCCAGAACCATGTGGCAGCAATTGTGTACTTCACCCTCACCTAACAGGTAGGTAGCCATCTTTCCAGGGAGGTGTGTTGGGAATAGGGAGGCCTGCACTACAACTCCCACCAGGTCCCCTTGTCCCACAGCTGAGGAGGATGTACTACTCCCCCCACCCAGAACCACGTGTCAGAAAGTCCACCTAAAAATGACAGCTGGACAGGTAAGCAGACAGTGCATGCACCCCACCATTCCTCAACGAAAGCATTGAGCTAATGCCAACACAAGGCCTCACATCACAACAAAATACACCCCAATTAAATACCATTTGATAGTATGCAGACAGCTATGCGTATTTAACTGTGACAGAAACAGAACTGTGACTCAACTAAACCCATGTGTAAGCAAATCAGGGACCATATATGCACTGCACCGAACGCTATCTGTAAATTCCATGGGTGCTGAGCATGAAGGACCATAGTAACAATAAAAAGGCATGGTCTGTTGAACAATGTGATACAAGCACAGAACATTACAAAGGTATGCATGAGATAACAATGGTACAATGTCTAGTACATGTGCATATGTAACATTTGCCAGGAAGAGTAATCAGCAAAGATGCGTTACATCAAGTTGCATAGCAGCCAGTTGTCAGATGACAACCTTTCAGTTTAATACAAAGCGCTTCACGTAGGGGCATGGTATCCAATGACTTGTCACACCATGGAAAAAGATGTATGTACCTCCACATCATGTCATGACGAACATCACTGTGCAGACATACAATTTATGAAATACGTAACTGTGTGTTGCATAACATGTAAATAAGAGACATCAAACACAGCAAGCCAGATGGGTGTTAGTCAATGACTATGTACCCTCTGTTCCACAGGTGACCAACAACTGACTGCAGAGGACGACAACCTCAATCTGCAGAGCCAGTCTCCTCCCCCGGAACATGGACACTCTGATGCGGAGTCCCTGGATTCTTTGGATGAGGAGCTCCAAGCCGGCCCATCTGGTGTGCCAGGGCGCAACCGGTCACATAACCCCACTGCCCCCCCACCATCAGCAACAACATCAACACTGACCCCTGCTGGAACGACCTGTGCCACCACCACCACCACTACCACTGTTGCCTGCAACACTCGCCCTGCCCCAGAGGATGCCCAGCCCACACCATCAACTGTGGAGGGCAGGGAGAGTAGGCGTGTGGCTAGAGTGGTGAGGCAACAGGTCAGTGATAGCAGGGCAGGTGGGAGGACAAGTGGGACTCCAACACCACAGGACACTGTGACCGAAGCACTGGCTAACATCACCAGAGTTTTGGGTGCCTATGAACGCACACAGGCACAAATGGGCCAGGCCCACGAAGATGCCCTGGAGCTCCAACGTCTGCTGAGGTCCATGGACAATCGTATGGGACAAATCGTGGACCTCATGGGCCAGTTAGTGCCGGTACAGAGGGACAGGCCAGTGCCACAGACCACACCTCCACCTCCCCCCGTTGCCACGCAGGATGACAGTTCATCATCCACCCCTGCTGGCACGGAGAGGGGTGACTCCTCAGACCCCACTGGCCCAGCAGACGATGCCCCCCTGCCAAAAGTAGAAGGGGCCTTCCAAAGAAAAACTTGGGACTCACCCTTGGCAAAGCACCTGCCAAACGCCAGTCAAGGAGCCAGCCATGATGGCAACACTCTTCACCCAACCATTGACTCTGTACACTGTCCTTACCCACACTGCCATGTAAATGGCATCCATCTGTTGGACTGTGTCACCACATCAAGTGGTGCCTACTTGATTGTCTCATCTACCATCACTGCCAACTCATAGATTCACCATTCACACTTATGTAAATATCCACTTCCCTCTCACAAATACCCATTGAAAATAAACAACAATAACGCACCAATGTAGTTGAGTCTGCTCCATGTTTATCACTGTATGTGCAATATTTACCATGGTTACAATGTCACAGTAGCATGGATCCGCTGTAGGCAAGGAGAGGCAGAAGGGACCTAGCAAAACACAACTGAACAAAAGTCACTAGTCAGGTGGTGGCATCACAGCCATCACACAACACATGTCCTCAACGTACACCAATATGCACACATTACAATGAGCAACAGTACCAACATAGACATCCTGTAGCTGTGCCAAACTACCCTGTATCGAACACATAGGCAGCCAGCACTGAGTCAACAACAGGATGCAGTCACAAAGATCACATAGACCTTCACGCAAACAACTACATCAACAGACAATGGACCAGTTGTACATTGTCACTCACCTTCAAGTGAAGTAGCGGTTGATGAGCTGCTGACGCTGGTCGACACTAAGGGTGGGCGTAGTTCGCGAAGTAATGCTTCGCGAAGCTACGCAAAGTGCAGTTCGCGCTACGCAAGCTTCGCGTAGCACTACGCGAACTGCGTAGCGCACTGTTCGCAATGATTGCACAGTGCCGGATGCTTGTCCGCACTGTGCAATCATTGAAAACGGCAACTTGCACAGTGCGAGCTGTCTTTTACTGCCGCTCGAGTAGATTTTTACTCGAGCGGCAGCTTCTCAACGCGGACTGGTAGTTTCTCATCGCGAGCGGTCGCAAGCATACGCGACCACTCGCAATGAGAAACCTGACCTCCCGCGTTGAGAATCTCGCCGGGAGGTTTATTTTCCACGCTCGCGATCGGCAACTTGATGTTGCTGATCGCGAACGAGGAAAAAGTCTCGCCGGGATGTCATTTTGCTTGCTCGCGGTCGCCAACTTGACGTTGAGGACCGCGAGCAAGCAAAAATGACCGCGGCACTACGCTACGCTACGCTACGCGTGTTCGCACTGTGCTACGTGCAATTCGCGTTGTGCGAAGTAGCGCAAACTTCGCAAACTACGCGAGCGTAGCGTAGCACTTCGCCCAGGGTTAGTCGACACCTTCCTCCTCTCCACTATCCTTGTCACTGGACATTTGTGGGATCGCAGGTGGGGGCCTCGGCTGGTCATCATCGTCCAGGATCATGGGGATTCCTTTCCGTAATGCCAGGTTGTGCAGCAAGCAGCATGCTACCACTATCTGACACACCTTTTTGGATGAGTACATGAGTGCCCCTCCGGTCCTGTCCAGGCAGTGAAATCTCGATTTTAGGAGACCAAAGGTTTGCTCCACCACCCGACGTGTTCTCCCATGGGCATTGTTGTAGCGGACTTCAGACGGTGTCCTAGGATTGCGTAGTGGGCTCAGCAACCAAGGTCTGTTGGGATATGCAGTCACCTAGGTGTGAAAAACACATACCGATTAAGTGATACAACTGTGGCAGAGGACAGCATGGCACACACAGCACACAACTTGACTCTGCCCACTCACCCACAATCAATGCCCGCTCCGGAAGTAGATTGGCCATCAGCTGGGGCACAATGCTGTTGCGCATGATGTAGGAATCATGTGCAGAGCCGGGAAACTTGGCACAGACATGCGATATGATCATATCGGCCTGGCACACCACCTGCACATTGACGGAATGTGAATGTTTACGATTCCTATATATGTGTGTTCCCTTGCCTGTGGTGGAACCAGGCCAACATGTGTGCAGTCAATAGCACCCACATCATTAGGGATGTGACCAAGGGCATAAAAATCCGCCTTCACAGCCACCAAAGCCGCCCTCCTTGGAAAACGTATGTATCGGTCTTTGTATTGCATCATGGCCGACAGGAAATCCCGTAGCACCATGGTGAAGGTGGGCTGAGACATCCCCCCTGCAATGCCCACTGTCTCCTGGAATGACCCACTAGCCAGGAAATGCAGTGCCGCCATCACCTTCGATTCAGTTGTTAATGCTGTTGGGTATGTCCTGCCAGCCCGCAGGTGTGGCTCCAACATGGCACACGTCTTGGATGTTTGTGCGGTCCAGACGGAATCTGCGTATTATGTCATCATCCTCAATGTTAGCCAGCAGGGTGACTGGACGATACACATTAGGTCGCCTCCTAGGTGAGATGAAAGTGGACACGTCATTGCAACAGAACATGAGATTTGCACAAATCCATAGCTTTTGATTGACACAGCGCAAACATTGACTGGCATCACAATGCACCATACAGTGCAAGGCAAAAGTCGTGACACCTTGAGAAAACATTGTAGTACACTTGTTCAGTATTCGCAGAGTGAGAACAACCAACATGGAAACTGTTTCTGTGAATGCTAATAGTCACATTTCAAAGTCTTGTGTAAACAGCCCTGACAGTACATGATACAGGACATGTGTGAAACAGAAACACTGCTGGCTTCCAAGTGGCTGCTGTACCTGCCACACATTCTTGTGAATCATGACAGGGGACACATGAACAATACAATTTGTCTAGTTCTGAAGGACTCATTATGGAATTTGAGCCACTGCAAATCCACACAAGTTTAGAGACACTCACATACATATTCGCAAGCCTGTGCTAATATCCACTGTCATCAGTACACATGCCATACATGCTGGTAATCACAATTCAAAGTCAGTCAATGACTAATAATGAAAAGCATTTGCAGATTCTGTGTCGTCGTGGATCAAGACACAATGACACCACTGCACAATATCATCAACAAGCAGACAGATTGTCAATGTGGCACACAAAGAGTGGAATAGGTACGTGATCCAAAAGGACTGCAGACAAACGTTAATCTGCACTTAAGTTGCACTATGACATGCAGTATGAAGGTAGCACTGCCCAAACACACAACTAAAGTACAACAGTTGCCATGGAGCTAATCATCCAGCTGCTTGGAGACACAACAGTGCCACAAAAACAACCTACAACACCACCAGGGCAAAGCCACACCAGTATACCTACAACTCAGCGCATGAATATGCTGAGTACATAACAAAAACACAACAGCCTCATACACATAGCAACAGCGTATGTCATCGCACAACACAGGTACTAAAGGACAAACATCAAAAGCATCCTGAGCCACATTCCCCACAGGCTGTCAGGAACAACACAGTGGACTATCAACATCCCTCCGCAGACAAAGATGCTGGCTGTGCATCACTTGTTGGCCTCTGGTACCTTCAAAACAACAAAAGTTAGAGTTGGATGAGTGTCACAGCCAGCCCTATCAAGGTATATCTCACGTGTCTTGGATGCCATCATTAGCTTGATTCAACAGCACCATCAGTTCACCCACACTGCGCAGGAACAGCTTGTGCCCCAGAAAGGCTTCTACGCCATAGCAGGCTTATCCACTCGTGTTGGTTTAATATCACTGCACACGTGTCCTACGTGTGCAACCTGCCAAAACTGCACACAATTACTGCAAATGAAAGCACACGCATTACATCAATGTGCAGCCAATTGTGGCACACCGTCTACTGTTCACAGATGCCATATCAAATTTACCAGTCAGTGAGCACCATCACCACTTTTGGCTACAGTCCATCATCCAAGGCAACAATCTTCATGTGAACAAGGTCAATGCACCTGTCCTTGGTGAGTACCAACGTAACACACCACACGCATCAAATCCACTATCAACATACTCACAACTGTGGAAATATACATGTAACAAAATCACATATGACAGGCCGAACAACATGAGCACATACTAGACACAATGTCACAAGTAATGGTGATAACATTTGGCAGATATGGAGACAAAACATACCCAAAGGCAGAGATACAAGTGAAAAATAATAAGGATGTACAGAATGCCAAGTGTGCCAGTGATGTAATTAACATCCTTGAGTATGTAGAGCACACACATGTCCATGTGGACATATACTGTTGGATTTGCTACTGCGAACAATAACATTACATGAAGGCTGTAATAGGTGATACCTAACAGACAACAGTGTGACATATGTGGTGAGTAATGAAAATAATACTGAAATGTTTATACAATCATGTACTGTATAGTGACATATTGTGTGAGATATGGATATGTGTGTAAATATTGGGATCAGATATGAAATTGGGGGTAATTATTTGGTGTCAGATATGAAATTGGGGCTAAAATGTGGTAACATATATGAAATTGGGGCTAAATTTGGGGGTCAGCTATGAAAATGGGGCTAAAATGTGGTGACATATATGAAATTGGTGCCAAATTTAGGGGTCAGATATGAAATTGTGGCCAAATTTGGGGGTCAGATATGAAATTGGGGATAAATTTGGGGTGAGATATGAAAATGTGTGTAAATGTGGGCTCAGATATGAAATTGTGTAGGAGTAATGTGCCCCATTAGTTCTTTCAGTGTGGCATTTGGAGTTAGATATGAAGTTTAGGCTGTCATTACTAACTATAGCCCATTTGAATTCCATCAAGTGCCATGATATTTTGTAAGTGACCACTGTTCAAAGTACAGATATGACCCATGACATTGACACAGCACGATGTGTCCATTGGTGCCTTAAACGTGCTCAGACAACACTGTCATGCCCATAGTCAACAATGTCATGCTGCACCCTCACCGTAGCTACCGCCTGGCACCAGCGGTGTGTCACCGCCATGGCCCAAGACACCATAGCGGGATTGATAGGCATATACACATGGCAAATGGCAGTTGGCATGCTCTGACACCCAGATCCCGGTCACTCATAGCAATGCATGTGCCCGGAATCGCGGTAGCTACCGCCTGGCACCAGCGGTGTGTCACCACCATGAACCATGCCCTTCCAGCCAATGGGAAGCGCAATCGCGGTTGCCTGATGCAAGTTTGAAAATCACGGTAGGTGTGCTCCGCCACCGCGGGCCGGTCATTGGATGCACTTGAAAGATGCACCACCGAGGTACCGCACGCCTGTCCCCTGCGGTGTGTCACCGCCATGGACCATGCCCTTCCAGCCAATGGGAAGCGCAATCGCGGTTGCCTGATGCAAGTTTGAAAATCGCGGTAGGCGTGCTCCGCCACCGCGGAGGCGGTCATTGGATGTATTTGAATGAGGCAGACCTGGAACACCAATTGCAGCAGCTTAGAACCACAGAAACGAGCCCTGGGGGCTATATATGTGTGTGAGGGAGCCACACATTGCCACAGCTCACTGAGCCTGCTGCCTGAGACCCCTCACCTGCTGCTCTGAGACCCCTCACCTGCTGTTGCCTCCAGGGACTGCTGCCTGAGACCCCTCACCTGCTGCTGCCTCCAGGGACTGCTGCCTGAGACCCCTCACCTGCTGCTGCCTCCAGGGACTGCTGCCTGAAACCCCTCACCACCAACTGCCGCTGCTGCTGTCTCCGGCCCACAGTGATGGCGAGGACTGAGAAGATCCGTGCCACTCCCTTCACCCCCGAGGAACTGGAGGTCCTGGTGGACGAGGTGCTCACCCAGTATCCAAGGCTATATGGTGCGCCAAATGTTGTGGTAAGTATCTCAGGGTGTGAGTGAGAGTGCAGGGGGGGCACACATGAAGTTGATCTGCTGCAGTATGTGCGTGAGAGTGTGGTGTTGGGTCATGCACTGCCAAGCATGCTGTTTCCAAGGGGAAGGTGTGTTTAGCCTATTCAACACGTTTCCCTGCCTGCACATCCAGATGTGAGGGAAATGTAATGTCTTGTCAGACATACAGTGAGGCTGCACCTTTTCAATTCAGGAGTCAGGACAGTGATTTCCAGTATGAATGTCTGTGTGTGTCCCTGATGTCCTTCACGGGCCCATCTGTGGCCTTAGCTAGTGCTGTTGTCCAGTGGGTAGTGAGGGCATTGTTTCTGACTCAATATGTGCCTCATCTCTAGTTCTGCACTATGCTCAGGACCTCAGTCCCCCAGGGTGACACTCTTGTTGGTCATTCACCTATGACACTGTACATTCCAACATTCTTGTGCCCAGACCCTTCCATCACCACCAGCATGTGCACATACTCGCATGTGTTGGCACTGTCTGTGTTTCCAAATAGTCCCTCCATGTAAAAGATGAGATGCCCCACGTTGGACCTCTGTGTGACCCCACCTGGCCTGCACATTCACTGCCCAATCAGACAGTGACACAACACTGAATGTACAGAGTGTCAAATCTGTGCTTTTCCTCTTGACTCTCCATCAATGAGCCATTACAGAGATGTAGATTGCACACGACAGGCCTTGTTATGAGGGTTTGCGTTTGTGAGGTCATGTCCCTCAATGTGACATCCATGACACAGTGTGGCAGTTTAAGGGCAAGTGCTTTGAGGGCTGCGCAGTGTTGGGCACAGTGAGTATTCAGAGTGACATATGTAGTAATGTCCTGCATGTCTTGGTATTCCCAGAAACTTGCAGCATACACATTTTGCTCTCTGCTGACATCCTGCATGGCTTTGAGATAGGCATGTACTGTGTCCACCCTCATACCTGCATGCATTAATGTGTGTTTCACACATGATGATGTTTGAATGTCGCAGATTTGTTGTCTCTGCTAAAGTTATGGCTGAAGTTGGTATGAGTCAGTGTCATGCTCCTGCACTGTGAAATGGTGGTAGGTTACACTGATTATTCCACCCTCTTGTCTCCCATGTCTGCAGCTCAAAGTCAACCAGCGCAAGGCCATGTGGAGGGCCATTGCATGCAACGTGCGTGCACTGGGTGTCTCCAAACGACGGCGCTCCCACTGTCACAAGAGGTGGGATGACATCTGCTGGCTGAGCAGGAACGTGGCCGAGATGACACTGGGGCTGATCCCTCGGGCCAGCAGGTAGGCGCTGTGAGAAGTTGGCCTGGTATATGCTGTCCACTAATTATAGTGGGCACCTTGCACCAGTCCAAACAACCCCTTATTGGAGATAGGTTAAAGACAACCTTTATTGAAAGCTATCCTAGTGGTAGCTATGGAGAGCAGCCTTCAGGCTAAGTCTTGAAGGAATGTAAAGCAGATTGTTTTACCAGTCTATAATCTCTTGAGTGATCAAATGAAAGAGCACCACACCAGGTATATATTCAAAATATATGTATTTATTACTAAACACACCCCTCTAGTCTCTTTATGAGGCTAGAGTTCGAAAGTACATAAGTTATAAGTTATTTAAACACAGTAATAGCACAAATACACGTTTGGGCCCTAGGGGCATACCAAACCATATACCAATAAAGTGGTATAAGAACCACGACTGAGCTAGACACTAGGCCTAGAGCCTCTAGAAGTGCTTGGACCACAAGGAACCACCCAAGGTAGTGACACAGGGGACCCACGGGGGACGCGTGCAGTGTAGTAACACAGCCGCGAATCGCCGTTAACTTCTATGGAGAAAGTCGCGGTTGGGAATTTAAAGAAAAGGGACACTTAAAGAAGGACTTGGAGCAAACCCTTTGAGAACTAGGTAGTTCTAGAGTCTCTACCCACGGGAGCACCGGAGTACTCTTGTTACCTCACCCAGGGAAGCCGGGTGCATAGGTGCCTTTCGGGGTCGGGTTTCGTCGTCGATTTGAATGGCGATCTGCTGCAAAGTGCTGCTGGCGACCAAGTGAAAAGTGTCCGGGTGGATCCAAAGGTGGATCGGAGATCTGAAGAACCTGAAAGCAGAGGGGACAGAGTCTGGGTCACTAGCCAGTGACCAGGAAGGCGATGAGCAGATGCCCACCGATGTCGAGTGCTTCAGGTAGGTTGACAGTCGTCTTGACTCTTCAGCCACGAGGTCTGGAGGTGTTGTCGGTGACCAGGAGCAGGATTCCGGCTGGTACACGATGTCTGTCGAGTGCTGAGGTGTCGGCGACCGGATTGGACCCAACAAGCCTTGGCAACGGCAAGTCTTGATGAAGATGATGATTGATGATGATGCAGACCAGCAAGGTCTGAGGAACTCACCCAGCAAGGGTAAGTGAGGGCAAGCCTGGAGCAATCAGGGAGCCCAAGTAGAAAAAGATTGGCCTTCGTGAAGGGCTACTAGCCAATGGGCTAGCGACCGCAAAGGAGCCTTGAGACGGTGCACGTGGAGCTGGCTCACAGGACACTCGTGGAGTGGAGGCCAGTGATCTTCAGTGCAGTTGGTGCTGGAGGCTAGGGCTACTCGGAGCCCAAAGCACGACTTCGTGGGAGACCCAGAAGAGGATGCACTTGCAAATGCGTGCGGTGTCCATGGGTCACGGTTCCACATTACCCACGACAGCTACAGGCCTCAGCTTTGCTGGGGACTCAGGGCAGCCTCGGGGAAGTCTGGAAATCCACCTCTGGTGATGCAAAGACTTCTGCGTCCAACGGGAGCTTAGGCGATGCAGACCGGACAATTGCTTCTTTGGTGCCTGCCAAGCAGGGGAGTCACTCCTTGACCCCAAGGGAGATTCTTCAGTCCTCTAATCTTGTAGTAGAGCGTTGAAGGTCCAGGATTCTGTGTCAGAGTTTCGTCCAGGGATAATCTAAAGTCCTAAGGACTGGGTTCCTATACTTATACTAAGTTTAGGGGTTGGACTTACTCTGTGGTCCCACCTATGGGTGGGTCAGGGCAGAGGGGTGGCTACACCCCTTTCCCTTTGTCCAGTTCGCGCCAAAGCAGGGGCTGCAAGCCCCTGATCCGGTTTGAACTGGGGTATGCACAGGGACACCAAATGTGCCCCCAGTGCAGGACTTCAAAGCACCCGAAAGTGCTCCCGCCCAGCCCCAATACACACCATCCTGTCTGGGGAGGTGGTCACACCTCCCTGGGACAGGAAACCTATTGTCCGGACTCGTGTCTGTGGCAGCAGCATCCATTTTGTGATGCCAGGGCTTTGGAAAGAAGTTACCGGCCAGGCCAGGGTTAACATGTCTCTCCCTCTAGAAGGGTGGAATGCTACCCCCGCCGCCAGAATTGGCGGGGGGGTAGTATTCCAAGATGTTTGACACCAAACACAACATGTTTCGGTGCAGCCATCCCAAAGTTAGCATTTAACGCAAGGTTATAATGCGCTTAAGAGTATATGGTCAGGCTGCACTACAAACAGCATCAGAGAAGGGTCTCCGAACGCTGCAGAGGGGCCCTGCTCATGCAGGGGCAACCTCTCACATAGGAACCACGCACTCTGCCTTCAGGATTGATAAGGCCTGCCATAGGAGTGACTTATAGGTTTATATGTGTGTATGTATATAGTGATATAGGTAGCCTATATCACAGTAAGGGGTGCATGCACCACCTTACCCAGGCTGCAGTAGCAGACCTGTGGTGTCAGTTTGGATGGCCTTCCAGGGGTGGCATAATACATGCTGCAGCCCCTGGTAGGCCTCTGAGGTACCTATGCCCTGGGTACATAGTATACCATATACTAGGGACTTATAAGGGCACTCCAGATTCCAATCAGAGATGTGCCTAAGGCACATGGAAACCATTTTAGAGAGGAAGCAGCTAGGCTGGGGTTCTGATTAGCAGGGCCCCAGCCAGACTAAGGTCGAAAAACAGTGAAGCATCAGCAAAAAGTGGGGGTACCCATGTGAAGCAGATCCTACTCTCCTACACAACCCCCCAAACGTAGGGACATTAAACTAACCTTGCCCAGTTAAGTCTTCATGTTCTAAGTGGAAGTACCTAGAGAGTCCATCTGCATTGGCATGGTTACTCCCAGGTCTATGTTCCACTGTGAAGTCCATCCCCTGTAGGGAAATGGACCACCTAAGCAGTTTGGGGTTTTCACCCTTCATTTGTTTTAGCCATAAGAGGGGCTTATGGTCTGTTTGAACAAGGAAGTGAGTACCAAACAGGTATGGCCTCAACTTCTTCAGAGCCCAGACCACAGCAAAGGCCTCCCTCTCAATGGCTGACCAACGTTTCTCTCTAGGGGTCAGCCTTCTGCTAATGAAAGCTACTGGTTGATCCTGACCTTCTTCATTCAATTGTGACAGTACAGCCCCTACCCCCAATTCAGATGCATCAGTTTGAACAATGAACTTCTTGGAGTAATCAGGACTCTGTAGAATGGGAGCAGTGCACATGGCCTGCTTCAGGTCATCAAATGCCTTTTGACAGCTACCTGTCCACTGAACCTTTTTGGGCATTTTCTTGGAAGATAAGTCATTCAGGGGTGTCACTATTGATCCATACCCCTTGACAAATCTCCTATAGTACCCAGTCAGGCCTAAGAAGGCTCTCACCTGAGTCTGGGTAGTTGGAGCAGTCCAGTCCATGATGGTCTGGATCTTGCTCTGCAAGGGTTGAACCTGGCCTCCACCCACAAGGTGGCCCAGGTACACAACCTGACTCTGCCCTATCTGGCACTTGGTGGCCTTGATAGTCAGGCCTGCCTTTTGCAGGGCCTGTAAAACATTTCTGAGGTGGACCAGGTGATCCTCCCAGGTGGAGCTAAAGACAGCAATATCATCTAGATATGCTGCTCTATAGGCTTCCAGACCTGTAAGGACTGTATTCACCAACCTCTGAAAAGTGGCAGGTGCATTCTTCAGACCAAAAGGCATCACCACAAATTGATAATGCCCACTAGGGGTTGAGAATGCTGTTTTTGGCTTTGCACCATCAGCTACTCTGATCTGCCAGTAGCCAGCTGTCAAGTCAAATGTGCTTAGATACTTGGCTGAGGCCAAAGTGTCTATTAGCTCATCTGCCCTTGGTATTGGATGGGCATCAGTCCTAGTGACTGCATTGAGACCCCTGTAGTCCACACAAAACCTCATCTCTCTTTTTCCACCACTGGTGTGAGGTTTTGGCACAAGGACCACTGGACTAGCCCAAGGGCTATCTGAGGGTTCAATAACTCCCAAATCCAACATTTTCTGGACTTCTGTCCTGATACAGTCCCTGACATGGTCAGGTTGCCTATAAATCTTATTTTTAATAGGCAGACTGTCCCCAGTGTCCACTTCATGAGTGCACCAGGTGGTCTGACTTGGAGTCAGTGAGAACATGTGTCTGAACTGATTGAGCACCTGTCTACAATCAGTTTGCTGCTGGGTAGTGAGGCTGCCTGCCAAGGCTACACCATCCACTGACCCATCATCAGGGTTCTGTGAGAGCAGGTCAGGGAGTGGGTCACTCTCTTCCTCCTGTCCCTCATCAGTAGCCATGAGCAAGCCCATGTCTGCCCTGTCCACATATGGTTTTAACCTGTTGACATGGAGAACCCTGTGGGGACTCCTGGGTGTTCCTAGGTCTACTAAGTAGGTAACCTCACCCTTCTGCTCAACAATGGTGTGGGGTCCACTCCATTTGTCTTGGAGAGCTGCTGGGGCCACTGGCTCCAACACCCACACCTTCTGTCCTGGCTGATAAACAGTCAGTACAGCCTTTTGGTCATGCCAGGCCTTTTGAAGTTCCTGGCTAGCCTCAAGGTTTTAAGTTGCCTTTTTCATATACTCAGCCATCCGGGAGCGGAGACCAAGTACGTAGTCCACTATGTCTTGCTTTGGGGGCTTGAGAGGTAACTCCCATCCTTCCTTCACCAAGCACAGTGGACCCCTGACAGGGTGGCCAAACAAAAGTTCAAAAGGGCTGTAGCCAACCCCTTCTGAGGCACCTCCCTATATGCAAATAAAAGGCAGGGCAAGAGTATGTCCCATCTTCGCCTAAGCTTTTCTGGGAGCCCTTTAATCATGCCCTTCAAGGTTTTATTGAATCTCTCAACTAAACCATTGCATTGTGGGTGATAGGGTGTGGTGAACTTGTAAGTCACTCCACACTCCTTCCACATTGCTTTTAAGTATCCAGACATAAAGTTAGCACCCCTGTCTGATACAACCTCCTTAGGAAAGCCCACTCTTGAGAAAATTCCCAGGAGGGCCCTTGCCACCACAGGTGCTGTAGTGGTCCTAAGGGGAATAGCCTCTGGGTACCTGGTGGCATGATCCACTACCACCAGGATAAACCTGTGCCCAGATGCTGTTTGGGGATCCATGGGACCAACAATGTCAATCCCCACCCTTTCAAAGGGAACCCCCACCACAGGTAGTGGTATCAGGGGGGCCTTTTTTAGTGCCACCTGCCTTGCCACTGGCCTGGCAGGTTACACAGGAGCGACAAAACTCCTTGGTGTCTTCAGACATGTGGGGCCAGTGAAAGTGAGGGACAATTCTGTCCCAAGTCTTGTTCTGGCCCAGGTGACCTGCTAAGGGAATATCATGGGCTAGGGTCAATAGGAAGCTCCTGAACTTCAGAGGTATAACCAACCTCCTGGTAGCACCAGGCTTGGGGTCTCTACACTCTGAGTACAAGAGTCCATCATCCCAATACACAGTATGGGGACAACTAGCTTTCCCAGCAGCCTCAGCAGCAGCTTGCTGTCTGAGGGGTTCAAGAGAGGGGCAGCTCTGCTGCTCCTGGCTCAGATCTGCCCTGGAAGGTCCCCCTGTCCCCAAGAACTCAACCTGGTCAGGTTCAAGCTCCTCTGGGACAGTTCCTTCCTCAGGACTGAGATCATCCCCCTCAAGGGACTGATCTTCCTTCTGAGCCAAGGGGAAGGCACTGCCTTTACCCTACTACTCCTCCTCTTGGAAGGCACTTGGTCCATTATTCCAGAATCCAAGGCCTGTTCAGTGCAAGACATTTTGGCTTGTGACCTGGTCACAGCAAACACATCTGCAGGGATCCCCAGCATTTCTGCATGGGTCCTGAGCTCCACTTCTGCCCAAGCTGAAGTTTCTAAGTCATTGCCAAGCAAGCATTCAACTGGTAGGTCTGCACTTACCACAACCTTCTTAAGGCCAGTTACCCCTCCCCAGGAGAAGTTAACAACTGCCAGAGTATGGTCTGTTCTGACATTGCTAGCATTGGTCACTTGGTACATCTCACCAAGTATAACTTGCCCAGGATTCACAAGGTCTTGTGTCACCATGGTGACACTTGCCCCTGTGTCCCTAAATGCCAAAGCCTCTCGTCCATTGATTAAAGGCTGTTGTCTGTACTTGCCCAGATTACTGGGACTCACAGAGGAGGTCACATCCATGCCTCCATCACAGACTAACACAGCCTGAGTGAGTTCTCTGACTAGGTCAGAGCCCATCTCAGTACCCAGGGTCAACCCTACTAAACCCTTGGCTGTAGTACTCCCACCACCAACTGTAACTGTACTAGGGGGAACAGGTGCCTTAGGGGCATTGGTGGGGGCTGGAGTCGAGTCTTTGGACTTGGTGCAATCACTGGTCCAGTGGGTCTTTTGCTTACAGACCTTGCACCATGGTTTTCTTTGGCCTTTCCCTTTGGTAGACTGTGAATCCCCACCTGAAGAAGATTTTTGGGGGCCTTGTGAAGACTTTTGATCTTTACCCTTCTCCCCACCCTTATCAGAGTTCTTAGAATCTTGCTTCTTAGGGTCACCACCTTGGTTCTGTACCTTCTGCCTCACCCTGGTTCTGACCCATTTGTCTGCCTTCTTTCCCAATTCTTGGGGAGAGGTCAGATCAGAGTCCACCAGGTACTGATGCAACAGCTGATTTTGACAGTTATTAAGAATCTGCTCCCTCATTATCAGATTGTACAATCCTGAGAAGTCACACACCTTACTGCCCATCAACCAGCCTTCCAGAGCCTTAGCAGAACAATCCACATAGTCTACCCAGTCTTGAGTCTGTGCTTTTTGGGCATCTCTGAACTTTAACCTGTATTGTTCAGTTGTTAGGCCAAACCCATCAATAAGAGCACTCTTCAAGACCTTGTAATTATCAGCATCCTCTTCTCTTACAGTGAGGAGCTTGTCTCTACCTTTGTCTGCAAAGGAGAGCCACAAGATTGCTGCCCACTGCCCCTGAGGGACCTTCTGTACTTTACAGGCCCTCTCTAGAGCAGTTATCCATTTGTGGATGTCATCCCCACTCTGGTAGGGAGGGACAATCTTGCTCAGGTTTCTATGGTCATAAGACCTTTCCCTATCTCTAGGGATATTGCTGCCACCATGGGACTCTAGTCCCAACTGTTTTCTCTCTCTAAGGAGATCTAGGGACTCCCTGTCTAGGGCCAATTGCTGTTTTCTGAGTTCAAGCTGAGCTTCCTCATACTGAATCAGCCTCTTTCTCCTCTCATGAGAGGATTCCCTCCTATGAGAGGAGACAGAGGTCCCTATTGAGGTGCCAGAGTGGTTAGACTCCTGAGAAGGAGATCTAGACCTTCTAGGCACACTCACAATCCTTCCTGGGGGGACAAAGTGGAGGTCATCCTGATCCTCCTCCTCATCCACAGGAGGAATTGGGTTTTCCAGGTCAGGGTCATTGTCACCCTCCTGGTCAGTTCCAGAGGGGGCTGGGGGTGTTGCTACCCCTGGCCCCATCCTCATCTTCTGCCCCACCCTCTGCACCTACCCCTTCAGTCCCTAAGGGCCTGTTGAGATCATCAGCCATTAACATCTCTCTCAGATGTTGGGTGGTGGGACTTTGGCCTGTCTTCAGTTTCCTCACATTGCATATTGCTCTCAATTCCAAGAATGGGAGTGTATCATACTTGGAGGGAAGAAGCCCATTGGCTTCTGGCAAGGACTCACTGGGTCCTGGCTTTGAAGACATCACTAGTGAGGTGTGGTGTATGCACTACCTACTCTAGTGTGGCCTACTAAACTCTCTTGAGTTGTAGAAAGGGTGTGCTATCCCTTGACACACAACTCTAAGTTCAGTAGAACTTACTGTATACTAAGCTTAATTTATATGTACCTTAGGTACCTTTAGTGGTTTTCAGTTGATCAATTCAATTGAGATTATCTGGTAAAACAATAGCAAGCTGGAATCCCACACGCTGCACACCAATGTGAGAAGTTGGCCTGGTATATGCTGTCCACTAATTATAGTGGGCACCTTGCACCAGTCCAAACAACCCCTTATTGGAGATAGGTTAAAGACAACCTTTATTGAAAGCTATCCTAGTGGTAGCTATGGAGAGCAGCCTTCAGGCTAAGTCTTGAAGGAATGTAAAGCAGCTTGTTTTACCAGTCTATAATCTCTTGAGTGATCAAATGAAAGAGCACCACACCAGGTATATATTCAAAATATATGTATTTATTACTAAACACACCCCTCTAGTCTCTTTATGAGGCTAGAGTTCGAAGTACATAAGTTATAAGTTATTTAAACACAGTAATAGCACAAATACACGTTTGGGCCCTAGGGCGTACCAAACCATATACCAATAAAGTGGTATAAGAACCACGACTGAGCTAGACACTAGGCCTAGAGCCTCTAGAAGTGCTTGGACCACAAGGAACCACCCAAGGTAGTGACACAGGGGACCCACGGGGGACGCGTGCAGTGTAGTAACACAGCCGCGAATCGCCGTTAACTTCTATGGAGAAAGTCGCGGTTGGGAATTTAAAGAAAAGGGACACTTAAAGAAGGACTTGGAGCAAACCCTTTGAGAACTAGGTCGTTCTAGAGTCTCTACCCACGGGAGCACCGGAGTACTCTTGTTACCTCACCCAGGGAAGCCGGGTGCATAGGTGCCTTTCGGGGTCGGGTTTCGTCGTCGATTTGAATGGCGATCTGCTGCAAAGTGCTGCTGGCGACCAAGTGAAAAGTGTCCGGGTGGATCCAAAGGTGGATCGGAGATCTGAAGAACCTGAAAGCAGAGGGGACAGAGTCTGGGTCACTAGCCAGTGACCAGGAAGGCGATGAGCAGATGCCCACCGATGTTGAGTGCTTCAGGTAGGTTGACAGTCGTCTTGACTCTTCAGCCACGAGGTCCAGGAGGCGTTGTCGGCGACCAGGAGCAGGATTCCGGCTGGTACACGATGTCTGTCGAGTGCTGAGGTGTCGGCGACCGGATTGGACCCAACAAGCCTTGGTAACGGCAAGTCTCGATGAAGATGAAGATTGACGATGATGCAGACCAGCAAGGTCTGAGGAACTCACCCAGCAAAGGTAAGTGAGGGCAAGCCTGGAGCAACCAGGGAGCCCAAGTAGAAAAAGATTGGTCTTCGTGAAGGGCTACTAGCCAACGGGCTAGCGACCGCGAAGGAGCCTCAAGACGGTGCACGTGGAGCTGGCTCACAGGACACTCGTGGAGTGGAGGCCAGTGATCTTCAGTGCAGTTGGTGCTGGAGGCTAGGGCTACTTGGAACCCAAAGCACGACTTCGTGGGAGACCCAGAAGAGGATGCACTTGCAAATGCGTGCGGTGTCCAGGGGTCACGGTTCCACATTACCCATGACAGCTACGGGCCTCAGCTTTGCTGGGGACTCAGGGCAGCCTCGGGAAGTCTGGAAATCCACCTCTGGTGATGCAAAGACTTCGGCGTCCGACGGGAGCTTAGGCGATGCAGACCGGACAATTGCTTCTTTGGTGCCTGCCAAGCAGGGGAGTCACTCCTTGACCCCAAGGGAGATTCTTCAGTCCTCTAATCTTGTAGTAGAGCGTCGAAGGTCCAGGATTCTGTGTCAGAGTTTCGTCCAGGGATAATCTAAAGTCCTAAGGACTGTGTTCCTATACTTATACTAAGTTTAGGGGTTGGACTTACTCTGTGGTCCCACCTATGGGTGGGTCAGGGCAGAGGGGTGGCTACACCCCTTTCCCTTTGTCCAGTTCGCGCCAAAGCAGGGGCTGCAAGCCCCTGATCCGGTTTGAACTGGGGTATGCACAGGGACACCAAATGTGCCCCCAGTGCAGGACTTCAAAGCACCCGAAAGTGCTCCCGCCCAGCCCCAATACACACTATCCTGTCTGGGGAGGTGGTCACACCTCCCTGGGACAGGAAACCTATTGTCCAGGCCTCCCCTGCCGGAGTTTCCGTCAGCAGCAGGAGGCCAGACTTGTGTCTGTGGCAGCAGCATCCATTTTGTGATGCCAGGGCTTTGGAAAGAAGTTACCGGCCAGGCCAGGGTTAACATGTGTCTCCCTCTAGAAGGGTGGAATGCTACCCCCGCCGCCAGAATTGGCGGGGGGGTAGTATTCCAAGATGTTTGACACCAAACACGACATGTTTCGGTGCAGCCATCCCAAAGTTAGCATTTAACACGAGGTTATAATGCGCTTAAGAGTATATGGTCAGGCTGCACTACAAACAGCATCAGAGAAGGGTCTCCGAACGCTGCAGAGGGCCCTGCTCATGCAGGGGCACCCTCTCACATAGGAACCACGCACTCTGCCTTCAGGATTGATAAGGCCTGCCATAGGAGTGACTTATAGGTTTATATGTGTGTATGTATATAGTGATATAGGTAGCCTATATCACAGTAAGGGGTGCATGCACCACCTTACCCAGGCTGCAGTAGCAGACCTGTGGTGTCAGTTTGGATGGCCTTCCAGGGGTGGCATAATACATGCTGCAGCCCCTGGTAGGCCTCTGAGGTACCTATGCCCTGGGTACATAGTATACCATATACTAGGGACTTATAAGGGCACTCCAGATTCCAATCAGAGATGTGCCTAAGGCACATGGAAACCATTTTAGAGAGGAAGCAGCTAGGCTGGGGTTCTGATTAGCAGGGCCCCAGCCAGACTAAGGTCGAAAAACAGTGAAGCATCAGCAAAAAGTGGGGGTACCCATGTGAAGCAGATCCTACTCTCCTACAGGCGCGGCGCAGCATGACACCACTAATGGCACGCATTTTAGCTGTGACGCAGCCTGAACTGGATGCACGTCTGAAGGGGCATCAGCAGCAAGCTGGTGGTGAGTATTCTGTGAGTGTGACTTTGGGTGTTGTTTGGCTGCATGTGCTCCAAGCCTGGGCCAGTGCAGGGCTGTGATGTTGCTAGTGTGATGCAATGGCATGTAAGTGGCCGCGGTGTTGGGTGCAGTTGTCATGCATTCCCCCAACATGTACCTTCCCATGTCATTGGTGTAATGGCCCTTGAGTTTACATTTGTAGTTGTGGCCTTCTGGTATCATCTTCATTGGTGTCGTCACGGACATCCCATGTCAGGGTCCAGTAGAGTGCATGATCTGAGTGTGCCATCATCAATGTGTGCATTGCCTGACGTCAGATTTGTGCTGGCTACACATCTAACACCAATGTGCAACTGTAGTTGTGCCCCAAGATACGACATGGTGGATGGCATGTGCTCATGGCCATTGTGTGCGGATATGTTGGAGTCTGTCTCTGTGTTGGACACTTCTGCTGGCTCAAGATGTGACAGTGGCAACATGTTGTGAGTAGAATCTTTTACCCCCTCAGGGCCCTAGGTGTGCACAGAGGGATATGTGTGTCTGGTTAGCTGAAGCCACCAACAGGCTAATTGGATGTGTGTCCATCACATGGGTGAATTATGCCAAATTTGCATTATGCCACGGTAATTTCAATGTTTGGATTGAGGTTGCACAGTGTTACTGCCCATGGTGTTGTCCAACATGGATGATTGTTCATCATTAGTGATGCTTCCCTTGCAGATATTTGTAAACTTGATGCAAATGTACTGATCCTACCTCTATCTCTCTCTCATGCAGCATCTCACATCGGCACGGCAGGACAGCGGACGGACACCAGTGGTGAGGCATCAAGCACAACTGCTGCACACCAGCATAGTGACACGGATGTTGCCAGCGCATCAGAGGGGGACCGTAGTCTTCTAGAGGACTCACAGCCAGAGACGCAGACCTCTATGTCATCTAACGACGGCGGTGATGCATCTATGCTTTCGGCCGAAGGAAACGGGGACTCTGCCTCCTCGTCCACCACACAGCATTCAGTGCCCACCTTCCCTGCTACTCGAAGAGTGTCCTTCATCCCAGGCACCGCTGCCCCTGCCCCTGTCCCCCCTGCTGCCATCAGTGCTGTGTCTGTGGACCTTTTGCGCCAGCTGTGTGTGGGTCAGACAGCTCTCCTCAATGCCTTCCTGGACCATGACAAAAAAGTGGCACAGGTGGTGGTTTACATGGAGGGCGTTCATTCCGACGTGGGTGGGCTACACCGGACTGTACAGTCTCTGTCCTCTGCAGTGACAGCAGCCATTCAACTTGCCCAATCCCATAGTCCAGCTCCAGTCCCTAGGCCCACCACCCTGCCAGTGGCCGCATCTGATGATAATGACCACACACCCCAGACATCAAGGGACAGATACGGCACATGCAGCACATGGCAGCAGCAGCCCAAGCAGTCCAGGCCACAGACACCATCCCCACAGAAAGGTAAACCCACACCAGAGGCAAAAGCCCTTCAGGCCACACCCAGGGCAAGGATGGCAAGGAGCAGGCCTCAGGCTCACATGCCTCAGAGGCATCCCCAGCCAAGGACTCACCTGTCCCAAAAGTGTCTCGCAGAGACAAGCACACAGTTTCCGTGCCCAGTGACAAACAGGTGCCTGCTAAGGGTACACGTAAGAAGAGCTCCAAGGCAAGTTCACCCATAACATCTACTCCCATCCAGAGCCCTGTGAAGCAGGGAAAGGAGGCCACTGTAGGGGGGACACCTGGTAAACAGGTGATGCAGGGGCAGAGGCAATCTGGGGCCAAGCGTCCCAAAGAATCCAGCACGTCCCCAGAGGGGGGACCAGCATCTGCACATGACCCAGCTTTTGTGACGAGTGTGCCTGTTGTACAGGCGAGGCCCGTGGTAGGAGTGCCGGTCGGGCGGTGACGTGGGGCGGGGGAGGGGCAGGGTGGGGGGTAGTAAACTACGGATTAAGGCCGAATACAGGTAAGTGAACATTTAAATAAATAAAACGAATTTCGTTGCGCGCACTGCATCGCATTTGGCAATGCAGCGCTCACAACGAAATTCATTTTATTTATTTAAATGTTCACTTACCTGTATTCGGCCTTAATCCGTAGTTTACTACCCCCCACCCTGCCCCTCCCCCACCCCACGTCACCGCCTGACCGGCACTCCTACCACGGGCCGTGCCTGCTGTTGTATACACCCCACTTGGCATTAATCCCAGGACAGGGAAGCCATATCAAATCCCCAAGCAGCGGAAGGGCACCCTCCAACTTCTCCCACACACACTGGGTCTCGTGCAAGCATGAGTCCACCTCCACGTGCCACCACCCCACCTGGTCCTAGCAGCCCTCCGGCTTCCCAAACCACTGCTGGCTCTACCACACCTGGACCTAGCAGCCCTCAAGTTTCCCAGAACACTGATGGCTCTACCCCAGCTGGGCCTCTCTCTCCCTGAGCCAGTACCTCAACTGGACCCGACAGACAGCCACCTCCCAGTCATACTGCCAGCCAAGTCTGAGTGTTGGTCACCCTCACACACACATGTCTCTCCCACAGTGGTACCATGGACTGCCCATTTTTGACGCCCTGAGTGTGTTGCTGACCATGGCAGGGTACTGTACCACACATTCCCAGTGCTGGATGTCATGTACTAACTCTGCACTTTGGACTGGCCACTGGCCTTGCTGTTCACTGCTGTTTGCCCCTTGCCTGTGCAGCTTCTCATGTACCTCACCTGCACTTTGGACTGGCCACTGGCCTTGCTGTTCACTGCTGTTTGCCCCTTGCCTGTGCAGCTTCTCATGTACCTCACCTGCACTTTGGACTGGCCACTGGGCTTGCTGTTCACTGCTGTTTGCCCCTTGCCTGTGCAGCTTCTCATGTACCTCACCTGCACTTTGGACTGGCCACTGGGCTTGCTTTTCACTGCTGTTTGCCCCTTGCCTGTGCAGCTTCTCATGTACCTCACCTGCACTTTGGACTGGCCACTGGCCTTGCTGTTCACTGCTGTTTGTCCCTTGCCTGTGTAGCTTCTCATGTACCTCACCTGCACTTTGGACTGGCCACTGGCCTTGCTGTTCACTGCTGTTTGCCCCTTGCCTGTGCAGCTTCTGATGTACCTCACCTGCACTTTGGACTGGCCACTGGGCTTGCTGTTCACTGCTGTTTGCCCCTTGCCTGTGCAGCGTCTCATGTACCTCACCTGCACTTTGGACTGGCCACTGGCCTTGCTGTTCACTGCTGTTTGCCCCTTGCCTGTGCAGCTTCTCATGTAGCTCACCTGCACTTTGGACTGGCCACTGGCCTTGCTGTTCACTGCTGTTTGCCCCTTCCCTGTGCAGCTTCTCATGTAGCTCACCTGCACTTTGGACTGGCCACTGGCCTTGCTCTTGTCTAAATTTTGCTGCATAACGGTGTGAAATGTAAATAAAATGGAAATGTACTCCTGTTGTCTGCCTTGTCAGTGTCCTTGCTAACTAAAGGGTTACTGTGTGGGTATGGTTTACTGTGACACATGCTCTATATGCCACTTCAACATTGCCAATGTATTGTTTCCTCTGATCATGTTGTTTCAACTTTGGTGTCCCAGATTTGTGCATCTGTGTGTGTTGGCTTAGATGTAGGTGTGTTTGCTGTGGACTGTTTAACTTCCTGGGTGTGTTGTTGTCTGTGTGATGTTTAGATTGTTGTTGTGTGTGTTCATGGTGTGTCACTCATCTCTGTTTGTAACTGGTATGTCTGTTGTGCACACACTGCTTGGTGTGCATGCAGTGCTGTGAGTGTATGTTGCCTTGTCCTTGCCTGTTGTGCACCCCCTGATGTTTAGCTGTTGTAGCATGTTGATATCTTTGCATGTGCATGTGTTATGTCTGATGTGGCTGTGTGTAGTGTTTGTGTTGTGTTGTCTCATGCAGTTGACAGATGCTCTGTGTGTGGTGTTCTATTTGCCTATCAGTGTGTGTGTTTTGTTGTTGTGTTTGATTCAGATGTGTGTTGCCATTGTGGTGTGCCTTACTTGTGTGTCTGTCACATGGACTGAGGTCTATTGTAGTTCCCGTGCTTGTTTTATGTGCATCCTTGGTGTTTTCTCCTCTCATATTTGATGTGTCTCTTGTCATTGTTGTGCATGTGCAGGCATGTGGTACACTATGACACCGTTTTTAGTTGATGGGTGGTGTGGTACGTCTGTCTGTGTGTCATTGTAGGCCCCTTTCTCCCTGTTTGTCTCCATTATTGTTTTGTGTGGATGCACTTCTTATATGTGTTGTGGTATGTTGTCTGTGCATTTTTCCTGACTGATGAGGTTGTGTACTCCTGTTGTGTCTGTGCTCCCATTGAATTTGCACTGTTTGGCTGCACAGGTCTTGTCTGCTATTGTAGTAGTTCTGTGTGTGTGTTTTGATTGAGTTCTGTGTCTGACTGTTGTTTTTGTGTGTACAGTGGTTCTGCCATCCCTGTGTGTGTGTGTGATGTTTGTGGATACCCCCCAGGGGGTATGTTTCCTTGTCAGTGTATTGACTGGACATTATTGGCAAGCTTCTGTGTGTTTGTCACTGGTGTTGTGTGCTGCAGGTGTGATGGGTGTGGGGGTTGTGTGGAGGTTCATACTTGTGTTTGACAGTCATGGAGTGTTGCAATGGGCCCTGTGTGTTGTGCTGCCGACATACTCCTGTGATGTATTTGGATGCAGATGTGTGGCTGCTCAGTGTTAGACTTACTACCCTTCCTTTCATCCCTGTGACTATACATGGCTTGCCTTGCCGTCTCCCTGAGTTGTTGCAGTGAGGTGACTGTGGTTTGACTTCACTCACTGTGACTGCCATGTGTGATTTGTTGAGCTGGGGTTGTTGTTATATGTTCCTTCCCTTGCATGTGATGTACACTTTCTTAGTGTTCAGGTCCTTGCCATTCCATTTGTGTGCACCTCACTTTAGGTTTCCTATTTGTTGTCTTCCATTGCTGCTGGCATGTGGTCTGTGTTTGTTGCTGTGTGACAGTGTGGGGTATGTCTGTGTGACTTGGCAGGCTGTGTGTCCATTGGAGTGTTTGTTCATTGTCTGTGTGTGTTTATTTTGTGCTTGGACTCAGTTTACTTGCCATGAGTGTGGTGTTGTTGTGGTGTGTGGGTTCCCCTGGCCCTGTGCTTCTACGCTGTGTGTTACTCTGCAGCCACACCTGATGAGGCTGTCTCCCTAGTTGTTTGTTGTGTGGTGCAGTGTGTGTGTTCACCTGGCTGGTTATTGGGCATGTGTGGGCACAGGAGGGTCACGTGGCATGTCCCTTCATGTTGTGGGTGGGCCTAGTGTGTGGAGTGTGGAGGTGTTGCCCTGTGTACTTTGTGCACTGCCCATGCCTTGCACTGGCCCAGCCTACTACATTGTGCGCATTCTTTAACGCGGATTCACCGCTGCGGTCACGTGACCTGGACATTATTTCGAGATCGCAGACATGGTGACCGGGATGAGGAGGGGTGGACTAGTGGCAGGTAGGACATGTGTGGCTACACCTGTGGTTGTGTTCCTGTCCCCACCAGGGTGTCTGGTGGGGGCAGGGACCTTACATCAGCCATGGGGTTGTGGGTTGTGTTTGTGTGTAGAGTTGTGTGCTCGTGTACCTGCGGCGGCGGCCGCCACAGTCCATGGCTTGCTGGAGGTGTATCATGTACAGCACCGGGAAGACGTGTAGTGCGGGTCCATGGCGGTCGGGTCCGGTATTCTTTTTTGCGCTCCGCTGTGGTGCTTCCGCCTGCTCAGATTGGCCGGTTTCTCCGCTGTGGTGTGCCTGGCTTTTTGGCGCATCCTAATTGTACGGCGGGAGGGACGTCATTCCGCACGGCGGTGGCTCTCGATTGGTTGTCTCCGCCACGGTGGAGGGCGCGTTTTGATGGCGGTGCACGTCGCACCACGGGGGACGGACAATGGGCTGTGTTTGACCATTGTATTATGGCGGACGGGTGCACCGCTGCTCACGGGTGGAAAACAGCGTTTTATCCCACCGCCAGCATCGCAGAGGTGCATCCGCCAGTCATCGTAATGGACCCCTAGATTTCCAAATGGCTTCCGACGGGCTTGGAGAGCCCGTCTGCCATTCGAAAGCATCCTATAATTCCAAGGGTGGCTCTTTCCGCCTGAGGGATTACAATGTCGATTCCGACAGCCTTTCTGTGCCGGCCTTTCTGACACAGAAATGCTGTTGGAAGTCGACTTTGGGGGGCCCCAGCAGGGCCCCCATGGGTGCAAGGCCTCCGGATGGTGGATGTGCCCCCTGTTGATCCCTGCACCCCGTGGCAGGTACCTTGAGGTGCCTGCCACGGGGTGCAGGGATGAACTGCACCTCTTCTCTTTACAGTGAGAGCATGCATTCCGGTCGGAATGCCTGCTCCCATTATAAAGAATAGGAGTGCGACCGAACAGTGTTCGGTCACATCCTAATTGGTGGGTTGGGACCGCCGACAGGAGGTCGGTCGGTCCCAGTACCGAATCGATGTCGTACAGACTCAGGTCCATCCGACATCGAAATTGGGCCCTAAGTTATTAAGAGGGACAAAACAATTACTTGTTACAACACTATATAAGGACTGATTAATTCTTCCCTTAATAGAACTGAAGGCAAGGTCCCTACACATTTGGGAATTCATAGGATGCAACCTATAATAAAAACCTCAGGGATGGGCTACTATCCTACAAGGGACATTTGCCAAATAAGTCAAACATTGGAAAACGTTTCCTATAACCAGTGGAGTTTTAAAATTTATTATCACGCAGTCCCCTTCTGATCATTTAGGAGAGTAACCAATCCATCCCACTCATCTGATAGAATTTCAGCAAACTGGTTGCCTGAAAACCCTGGATATTATTCAAACAATGAACCACCTTATGGTTTAAGTCTAATCCGTCTTCCTCTTTCCATTAGCAGGCTTAGGGATACCTTCTAAAACAATAACATATGGAGTACACTTTGGGGAAATTGAGAGTAAAATAATCCCTCGCTAGAACCCTTCTATCCACACAAGATATCGGTTGAGAATGCTTTAACAAATTATTGGTTTCCATCCTAAAGGGCCCAGTTTTTCTATCAGATGGAGCAGACTGTAGAGATATCATATCGAGATGGACCGTGTTAGACCTGGCATCCTTGGCATGGGTCTCCCTTCCATTTTTTCATAATGCCTCCACTGTTATCGATATGTTTTTGCTGGACTAGATGCTCATGGGCACTTTGCCACTGCTAATCAGTGCCAAAGTGCAAGTGCTCCCTATTGTAAATTGTGATGTGAATTAGTGACTCCATGTTTGGCTTATTTGAATTACTGTCAGACCCTAGTACAGTGCACTGAGTGTGCCCAGGGCTTGTAAATCAAATGCTGCTGGTGGGCTTGCAGCACTGGTTGTGCCACCCACAGAAGTAGCTTGTAAAGTGTGTCTCAGGCGTGCCATTGCAGGGCTTGTGTGCAGTCTGTGACTGCCATGTCGACTTGGTAAGTGCACCCACCTACCAGTCCCCAAACCTTCCCTTTTCTTCATATCAGACACCCCTATGGTAGGCCTACGGGCAGGGTGCATTGTAAGGATAAGGTGGGACATGCCTGGTGTGTGTGGCATGTCCTAATAGTGAATTACAGCCATTTTCGTTTTTCACTATTGCAAGGCTACCTGTTCCCCATAGGCCAGAATGGGCAGTTTGATTATAACATCTTATAATCCTAAACTGACTCAGGGAACTAGGTAGAAATTCGAGTTTAGTATGCCTGAACTCAGAATGATAAAATACATCTTTTAGTGAAGTTGGTTTTAACATTCTCTGTTTGAAAATACCACTTTTAGAAAGTGGGTATTTTCTTGCCTAACTATCCAGCCTGCCTCTGCCAGCTTGTGTATTGTGTGTCTGGTTTGTGCGTGACAGGGGCTGGGGGTGGCCACAGGAGACAGGGTGATGCAGCCCAGGGCTGAATAGAGAGATCTGCATCCAGAGTGGAGGGATGAGTTGCATCTGGGTCTGAATAGGGCTGTGCCTGCCTGCCACAATGCTGGCTCCACCTCCTGCCAGGCGTCTGAGTACCCTGCCCCACATTCTGAAAGGAAAGAAGGAGTCATGTACACAGAGTGCTCCAAAGCTGCACAGAACTGGTTTAAGCTAGGCAAAGGCCTCTCTGCCTCCAGAGAACAAAAGAGAATCAGGGTATAAGAGGGGCACCCAGACCCCAGGAAAATTAGATCACTTTTTGGGAACAAGAAGAAACCTTTGCTGAGGAGCGGAACCAAGAGGAAACTGAGGAGAGACTATCCCTAAGCCTGAAGTGCTGCTTGGGGGATTGGCCTGCAGTGGTTTGCCTGACTGCCAAAGAAAGGAGAAAGGAACTTTTGCTTTGCTGTTACTTTCATCAACTTGTGAAGGATCTCCAAGGGCTTGGAAGAGAGCTTGCCCCCTGCTACGAAGTCCCAGGACCAGTGGACTTCACCAGCCTTTGTGAATTGCTGCTGGAAACTCTGTTTCAGTGGCTACAGAGGTAGGGAGCTGTGACCGGCTCTAACGACCGGCTCGGTGTCCTGTTGGCACCGCATCGAGCACCGCTCGCATCTTGCAACGCACGACCTTGGTTTCACCGACTCCGTCTCGACGCCATCACCGAGCCGTTGCCTGCACCGTAACCTGTGAGCACCGCACCTCGCAACGCCTCGCTACACCGAATCGAACTGGTCCGACCGACACGGTCACTGCTGCTGAGTTCGAGTCCTGTGACCGTACCGGAGTTGGGCACCGCTCGCACGCTTCGCGACGCACCGCCCGACTCGCACCGCTGTCCAGACTGATCGACGCCAGCTCCCGAATCCGGCTCCGTTGCCGCACCGCAACCTGCCAGCACCGCATCGAAGCACCGTCTCGCCCTGCAACGCACGGCCCTGGTCTCACCGACTCCGTCTCGACGACGTCAACGAGCCGCTGCCTGCACCGCATCGAGGGACAACGCGTCCTGCAACGCTTCCATTTTGCATCGCGACCGCGACGTACAGCCATCCGGCTCGCACGCCCGTGCCTGCCGCTTCAAGTAAAAGGTACTGTGACCGAATCTGTCTACGCTGTGTTGGCCCGTCTCGACGCGGTCAGCTGGATTTGTTAGACTCTGTTTGTTCTTGACATCGCCATAGCCAGAGGAGGCTACCGACTCGCACAGAGCCTTGAATTAAGCCTTTTTGATCAGAACTAAGCATTCTTTAAAGTATTGTGGATTATTTTTGTCGTTTATGGTCTTGTGATAAATCTATATAAAGTATACCTATTTTTATAAATATATAACCTGCGTGGTGTCCATTTGTAGTGTTGTCACTTGATTACTGTATGTGTTCACAAATGTTTACACACTGCCTCTGAACTAAGCCTGTCTGCTCGTGCCAAGCTACCAAGAGGGTGAGCAGGGGTTATTTCAGGAGTGTACCTACTTTCCCTGACTAGACGCAAGGGTCCCTATTTGGACAAAGGTACCTACCTCTGCCAACTAGAGACCCCCAAATCTAACAGACATCATTAAAGTACTTATCTCACTAGAATCACCTTTAATAGGTGCATGGATTCCTGCCTTAGACACATAGGAATAAGAGCCATGCTGTTGAATGGGTACTAGATGACAAGAATGTTTGTCCCCTAGGGATTTGAACTTATCTAAAATCTCAGTATGGAATCCTATTAAAAAATTCTCAATTTTCACAAAACGTTTACTGACAAAATCCTTCAAATCCACATGCTGAAGGTTCAGATCATTAATGACCTTGTTCCTGCCTTCGTCTTGCTCAGAAATTCAAGGTGAAGGATGACAATCCTTGTCTTATTTAGTCTTAGATTCCCTGTGACCTTCAGAGATATTTGTATTCACTACTTTTTTTTTCTTTTTAGAGGGGGAGAGCTGGAGGCTGTCAAGGTATCCTCTATGGTGTCTGTTCGATCATCCAAGATGACACATGGGTTGGCCAAAAGAAAAAGACACAGGGCCCTTTTGAGAATATTCATTTGCATTTGCAGATGGATCTCCAAATTCCGCCCACCCCCCCACAATACTTGCTCATTACTGATTATAGCTTGCTGGGGATTGGAAAACGGCTACCCTGAATGGAGAATGTTATCAATATTTGCTCTACTAAAAACATTTTGTTATTTTAAACACCCATAACTGAAGTTAAGTAATTAGCGATTGATGAAGTGGCAGCACCCACATTGACAGAACCACCTTTTAAGGTATGGGCTCTTACCCATCATCCCATTTAAGTGAATCAAATTTCAACAACACCCACAAACCGAGTCACCAGGCCAAGATTGGCAGCTCAGCCTACTCTGGGCTCTGACGGGTGCAGATGAGCCCGCTTTTGGCTCGGTCTTCACCCGGCCACAGCTGGGCAAGTCCTGTGCTGTGTGACCACTGAACACTCTTTGAAGCTCTCTTGCTCCTCCTCCATCTGAGCAGGACTATGGGGCTTGGAGTCCTCCCCTGCAAAGCCAAAAAACATCCTGCAGTTTTCTGCAGACTGGGACCACAATACACTCTTTGAATCACTCTCACTTCTCCTGTGGCTGAGTGGTACCATGGGGCCTGGAGTTCTCCCCAACAAAGGCTTAAGACAGTCCTGTGGTTCAATATCTTTAGTGGGCTGCAGCACCCATTTTGTCACCCACTAGAGTGACAGTGCAAAGATGAGTGCAGGTCTATCAATGTAGCCTGGCTGCTGCAGTTTTAAACTCCAGATTCAACATGTAAAAATAAACTTTCGACAGGCCTAAACCTTCCTTTTAAGTATTAATGTCACCCCTAAGTAGGCCTTCCTTCCCATAAGGTAGAGTACATGGCATTTGAAAGTATGAATGTAAATGTAAACATGCCCCCACAATGAAACTTCAGAAGCTATTTTCACTGCAGCAAGGCTTGCTGTTCCATAGGCAAACATTGGGATACATTATTACATTTAATAATGTTAACTTTGGTTCAGAAACTGCTAGAAATATAATTTAAAGAGTTTTTTAATAGTTATTCAAAATCAAATTTCATGGTAAAAATAAATTGTAATAAATATTACGGCAAAGGTTCTTTTAGAAAGTTTCCTTTTTTCCTGCCTAAAGCCTCTGAAGGCCCATTTGTGTGAGTTACAGCTGTCACCTTGCTGCTGAATTGCGACCCTTGACCTCTGGGTAGGTCGCCCCCCCATCCGCACAGCGCCACCTGTGCGTCCAGCTCCCTGCTGCTGCTGATCTGAGGCCCTCCTCCACCCGCAGGCTACCACCTGCGCCTCATCCCTGGTGGCCAGTGGTAGGCCGTAGGTAGGTTCTTGTCGTTGTGAGCATCACTGTTACTGTCTTTCCCCTCTATATTTGTGCCCCCACTGTTTTTCCACTGTTTTGCCCTTCCGTTCGGTGCCCCCACTGCCGTGACTGTTTTCGTTCTGTGCCCCCACTGTTTTTCCACTGTTTTTGCCCTTCCGTTCTGTGCCCCCACTGCTGTGACTGTTTTTCGTTCTGTGCCCCCACTGCTTTTCCACTGTTTTTGCCCTTCCGTTCTGTGCCCCCACTGCTGTGACTGTTTTTCGTTCTGTGCCCCCACTGCTTTTCCACAGTTTTTGCCCTTCCGTTCTGTGCCCCCACTGCTGTGACTGTTTTTCGTTCTGTGCCCCCACTGCTTTTCCACTGTTTTTGCCCTTCCGTTCTGTGCCCCCACTGCTGTGACTGTTTTTCGTTCTGTGCCCCCACTGCCTTTCCACTGTTTTTGCCCTTCCGTTCTGTGCCCCCACTGCTGTGACTGTTTTTCGTTCTGTGCCCCCACTGCTTTTCCACTGTTTTTGCCCTTCCGTTCTGTGCCCCCACTGCTGTGACTGTTTTTCGTTCTGTGCCCCCACTGCTTTTCCACTGTTTTTGCCCTTCCGTTCTGTGCCCCCACTGCTGTGACTGTTTTTCGTTCTGTGCCCCCACTGCTTTTCCACTGTTTTTGCCCTTCCGTTCTGTGCCCCCACTGCTGTGACTGTTTTTCGTTCTGTGCCCCCACTGTTTTTCCACTGTTTTTGCCCTTCCGTTCTGTGTCCCCACTGCTGTGACTGTTTTTCGTTCTGTGCCCCCCCTGTTTTTCCACTGTTTTTGCCCTTCCGTTCTGTGCCCCCACTGCTGTGACTGTTTTTCGTTCTGTGCCCCCACTGCTTTTCCACTGTTTTCGCCCTTCCGTTCTGTGCCCCCACTGCTGTGACTGTTTTTCGTTCTGTGCCCCCACTGTTTTTCCACTGTTTTTGCCCTTCCGTTCTGTGCCCCCACTGCTGTGACTGTTTTTCGTTCTGTGCCCCCACTGCTTTTCCCCTGTTTTTGCCCTTCCGTTCTGTGCCCCCACTGCTGTGACTGTTTTTCGGTCTGTGCCCCCACTGTTTTTCCACTTTTTTTGCCCTTCCGTTCTGTGCCCCCACTGCTGTGACTGTTTTTCGTTCTGTGCCCCCACTGTTTTTCCACTGTTTTTGCCCTTCCGTTCTGTGCCCCCACTGCTGTGACTGTCTTTTGTTCTGTGCCCCCCTGTGCCCCTTTTGACTTCTGTACCCCTTCGCCCTCCCGTTTCCTGCCGCTGTGTCTCATGGGGCCCCGCCCCCCTCGCTGACCACTCGCTGCCCCTGCCTCCCACCTCCCAGCTGCTCCTCCCTCTTACCTCCCCATATATGGCGGCCGCTGCGCGGTGAGTTGAGCGACCCTTGACCTCTGGGTGGGTTGCCCCCCCATCCGCACAGCGCCACCTGTGCGTCCAGCTCCCTGCTGCTGCTGATCTGAGGCCCTCCTCCACCCGCAGGCTACCACCTGCGCCTCATCCCTGGTGGCCAGTGGTAGGCCGTAGGTAGGTTCTTGTCGTTGTGAGCGTCACTGTTACTGTCTTTCCCCTCTATATTTGTGCCCCCACTGTTTTTCCACTGTTTTTGCCCTTCCGTTCTGTGCCCCCACTGCTGTGACTGTTTTTCGTTCTGTGCCCCCCTGTGCCCCTTTTGATTTCTGTACCCCTTTGCCCTCCCGTTTCCCGCCGCTGTGTCCCCTGTGCCCCGCCCCCCTCGCTGACCACTCGCTGCCCCTGCCTCCCGCCTCCTAGCTGCTCCTCCCTCCCACCTCCCCATATATGGCGGCCACGCGCAGTGGGCGCGCTGCTGGCGCGCCGAAGGCGCGCCTAAGGCAAGCCCGTCTGCGCCCGTCTGTGCCTGGACTGCGCCCAGCGCCAGAACCCCTGGCCCCCGCATCTGCCACGAAGACCACCTCCGATACGATGCCAGCACCCTCATCACTCTCAACCCAGGACGGACCTCCACCTGCTTCAAGGCCACCCCGAATCGCACCCATGGTCCCTTCACCTGCCGGAACTGCAGCTTCACCTGCCTCGGAGAGCCCTAGACTCCCGCCAAGAAGGACCTCAACCATCTCTGGTGCATCCTACTAAACACCCGCTCCGCACGCAAACACGCCGTCGAGCTCTGGGACCTACTCGACACCTCATCACCGGACGTTGCCTTCCTGACAGAGACCTGGATGAACGAATCCTCCGCACCCGACATCGCCATAGCCATCCCCGACGGCTACAAGATCACCCGCAGAGACCGCACCAACAGAATCGGAGGAGGAATCACCATCGTCCACAAAGACACCATCAGGGTCTCGAACAGCACCGACGACACTCTCAGCACCGCCGAACACATGCACTTCCAGATCCACACGGATCCCAACACCACCGTAAGAGGCACCCTCATCTACAGACCCCCCGGACCCCGACCCCAGTTCAGCGACTCCATCGCCGACTTCATCAGCACGCACGACCTGACCTCCACCGACTACATCCTCCTCGGAGACCTGAACTTTCACCTGGAGAACAACAACGACAGCAACTCCTCCACCCTGATCGACAACCTCGCCAACCTCGGACTGAAACAGCTCATCACGACGCCGACCCACATCGCCGGACACACGCTCGACGCCATCTTCTCCTCAAGCTCCCACGTCTCCTTCAACCACACCTCCGAACTCACATGGACCGACCACCACTGCATCCACTTCACCTTCCGGAAACCCGCCGCACACCACCGCACCCTACAGATCCCCCGCAGATGCTGGAGCAAAGTCACCGAAGACCAACTCCAGACAAACCTCGCACTCAGCCCACCCAACGAACCCTCCAACTCCGACGCCGCCGCCCGCAATCTCAGATGATGGATGGTCGACTGCGCCAACACCTTAGCCCAGCTGAAAAAACCAACCTACAAAGACACCAGCAAGAGAGTCAGCTGGTTCACCCCGGAACTCCTAGCATCCAAGCGCATCTGCCGGAAACTGGAGTACAAATGGCACAGCGAGAAGACGCCGGACAGCCGCGCAGACCACAAAGACACCATCCGCAACCACCATCACCTCATCAGGTCCGCCAAGAGGACCTCCTTCAAAGACCGCCTCGACAACAATGCACACAACAGCAAGGAGCTCTTCAGCATCGTGAAGGAACTCTCCAACCCCAGCTCCAACGACATCCCGCCGTCGCAAGCCCTGTGTGATTCCCTCGCCACCTTCTTCCACCGCAAGATCGCCGACATCCACGACAGCTTCGACTCCCGGACGACCCCAACAGGCCCCGACACATCAGACCCACCGCACCCCATCGACCACGACCCCCTGACAGCCTGGGTCAACGTGAACACCGAGGACACAATCAAGACCATGGGCACAATCCACTCCGGCTCCCCAACAGACCCTTTTCCACACCACATCCTCAACAAAGCCGGCAGCTCCATCGCACCCCACCTGCGCAATGTCATCAACCTCACCTTCGAGACCGCGACCTTCCCAGAGAGCTGGAAACACGCTAGATCAACGCCCTACTCAAAAATCCCAAGGGGGACCCGAGCGACCTCAAGAACTTCCGGCCCATCTCCCTGCTTCCATTCCCAGCTAAGGTCATCGAGAAGATCGTCAACAGACAGCTCACCCGCTACCTCGAAGATAACAGCATCCTGGACCCCTCCCAGTCAGGATTCCGCAGCAACCACAGCACCGAGACCGCCCTCATCGCCGCCACAGACGACATCAGGATCCTGCTGGACAACGGCGAGACGGCGGCCCTCATCCTCCTGGACCTCTCCGCCGCCTTCGACACTGTCTGCCACTGCTCACTACGCACACGCCTCCACGACGCAGGGATCCGAGACAAGGCCCTGGATTGGACCACCTCCTTCCTTTCCGGCAGAACCCAGAGCGTCCGCCTCCCCCATTCCGATCCGAAGCCTCCGAGATCATCTGCGGCGTACCCCAGGGATCATCCCTCAGCCCGACACTGTTCAACATCTACATGGCTCCACTCGCACGCATCGCCTGACAGCACGACCTTAACATAATCTCCTACGCCGACGATACTCAACTGATCCTCTCCCTCACCAAGGACCCCTCACCGCCAAATCCAACCTCCACGAAGGAATGAAAGCCGTCGCCGACTGGATGAAGTGCAGCCGACTTAAGCTGAACACAGACAAGACAGAGATCCTCATCCTCAGCTCCAATCCATCAGCCTGGGACGACTCCTGGTGGCCCTCATCACTAGGGGCACCCCCGACACCAACCGACCACGCACGCAACCTGGGAGTCATCCTCGACTCAACGCTCACCATGACCAAGCAAGTCAACGCAGTCTCCTCCTCCTGCTTCAACACCCTCTGCATGCTCCGCAAGATCTACAGGTGGATCCCGACAGACACGAGAAGAACAGTCACCCAGGCCCTCGTCAGCAGCAGACTCGACTACGGAAACGCCCTCTACGCAGGAGCCCCGACCAAGCTCATCAAACGACTGCAAAGAATCCAAAACGCCTCTGCACGCCTGATCCTCGACATTCCACGCCACAGCCACATCACCCCCCACCTGAAAAACCTGCACTGGCTCCCCGTCGACAAGAGAATCTCCTTCAAACTCCTGATCCATGCACACAAGGCACTCCACAAAACCGGCCCAGCCTACCTCAACAGTCGACTCTCCTTCCACGTTCCCAACCGTCAGCTCCGCTCCGCCGACCTCTCCCTGGCCACCGTCCCGCGCATCCGGAGAACCACCACCGGAGGCAGATCCTTCTCTCACCGCGCTGCCAAGATCTGGAACACCCTTCCCCTCAACCTACGACAGACCCAAGACCTGCTGACCTTCAGGAGACGACTCAAGACCTGGCTATTCGACCAGTAGCGGCAACACCCCCCCTCCTCTCCCTCAGCGCCTTGAGACCCTCGCAGGTAAGTAGTGCGCTTTACAAATCTTGTGATTGATTGATTGATTAAGGAGTCAGTGATAACTGCTTCCAGAGCAGGACAAAAAGCCTTGGGTGTGGGATGGTATTTCAGTTTCTCTGGCAAAATGAACATCTGGGCTATGTCCAGGAACTTCATTAACTTCAAAGAGACCACCCTGTTGCAGGCAAATGTTTGCTGATACCTCGACAGGTCCCTTCTTTGTCCCCCTAGTCAGACTGGCACCAATCCCAGTGAGAGAGGAGCTGCCCTCAGAACTGGTTTATAGTGACTACAGAGGAGGGGTTGTTCATTTCCCTGGCTATACCTCTGAAGTGGGCAACAGGCTTTAAACAAGAAAGAAAGGTTTTGCTACCTTGGATTTAGGCAAAGAGAGGCACATTGGGATTGTTTGCTGTAGGGCACACAGGAAGTGCAGCAAAATTGGGTAGATTTACTCCAGGGAATTTGTACTCTTTTGGCTTGGGAAGAGCCAGGAGTCACCCATGCCCAAAAGCTGGTGTCAAACATAAATGGGGCACCCTCCACTGGACCTGTGTAAGTTCAGAAGAGGACTGAACCTACTGACCGAGACCTGAAAAGAGCCTAGAGGACTGGACCTGCTCTCTCTCTTGTATCCAAGCCAAATAAGCGGATTCCAACAGTCATAAGGCTCCTCACCTGTCAAAGTTACAGGGATACAACATGCTACAAGAGGACAATCCTGCAACTGCTGAGCTGACCAGTTCAAATTTGACCAGACCTGGACCCTGCTAGTGGCTCCTGCTGGAGTGAATCTTGAACCCCAAGTGCTGTCCCCAAGGCCCTGGGACTCTTAGCTGAGTCAACGTGTACTCCTCCTAACATAACCTTGGAATTAGAAACTTTTTGGCTTCAAAGTCCTCCGGAGAATGGGACCAACCTGCCAAGCCAAACCAAAGAAGATGTGTTGCCGCTTGGTGGAAGATTCAGGTTGCTCCCGCTCAGAACTTTTCTACAGCAGCAAATGCGTTTCTGCGGGACTTTATGGAGATGGTATCTGGCCTCATAAAGGGTTCTTTGACTACAGCCTGCAACCTTGAACTGCTGTAAGAATCCGAGCTCTAAAAAAGTTATTAATACCAGAAGTAGAAATCGTCACTGCAAGAAGGCACCAAAAGTATCTGGCTGTCGAGAGACTTTCTGGGCACGGAAATCAAAATTCTCCTGCTTGAAGCTTTCCCGTCAAAAGTCAACAGCTTCACCGGGACCTTGTCCAGCTGCTATCTGATGTTGTGGAGCCCTCCTCGGCCATAGCCTGCAGCCTTACCCTGCTGAAGATTTGGGATTTCCATTTTAGAAATTAAGTGAGAAGATAAAACTTCCAACAGAGTCAACCTTGCTCCATCGCAGTCGGTCTTAATTCGCTCTTAGGTACCGTCAAGTGCAACCAGATGGATGGGGTTGGCGCTTAACGATTTTTGGCGCTATTTTTAACCTTAAAGTTAAAAAATATATATATCTGGTTCCCATTATTAGATTTTTGTTGTTTTGATGTCATATTATTTAATAAAATGTACTCTATTTTCCTAAATTGGTTTCATATTTTTCTTGTGTTACGTTTTGACTTTATTACTATTTTAGTACTGCATAAATACCTTACACATTAGCCTCTCTGCTCAGAAGTTTAAGTTCAAGTTAATCAATAATTTAGTGACTTTAGTAAGTCACCCTTACAAGGACTGTGATATTACTTGAGAAGGGTATGTACCCCCTAAATTAATACTCCAAGGGGCATATTCACAAGGAGCTATCGCCAAATTAACGGCACATTATCGCAGCCAAAGTCATGATAAATATACCTCCCCATTCACAAGCTGGTGTAAACAGCCCACAGCACCAGTTTACCCGCGATAGCAGCCGCAAAAAACATCGCCACAGAGGACCCGCGCAACTATCGCTAATGAGATGCAGAGTGGGCGTTCCCGTGCCAAAGGCGCGACAACATCACACCTCAACATTCTCAACGACCAGCCACATCGGCGATAAAAACACAAAACAGGCGATAAGGCGCGTTAGCACCAGGAAATCTACACCTGCTCTGACCTGGTGTAAAGTCAGACGTCAGCCTGCAAACCAAAAGGGAGCACAGCCCAGGGCTACATCGGAAGGGCAACAGATGCCATGGAGCCACCCATCATGTGGCCCGGACACCCAAGAGGGCCACAACACCCACCGCCACCACCCCCAGGACCACTCCTCCCTGGCACCCCCCGACCAAAGACATGCCACATCAGCCACACCTAAACATGTATAAAATATTCCACTTGATGTCGCACAATCGCAACTGGTGACATGCATGTGTCGTCACAGAAATGAGCAGCACACATTCACTTTCGAAGCAACAAATGAAACTTTATTAAAATGAACACAAAGTTGGTATGGCATCACATTTATTAACGGCATAAATAAACCTTTACAACCAAAAAACTCCATTACTGCAATTAATTACTTAGGAGTTTTTAACACTGTTGTCTTCAATGCGATGTAAAGTTTTTAATGTCACAAACACCCCTCACTTCACGCACTTCCACCCTTATGTGTGAGCACCAGAACTATTAACATGCAATTATGTTATGATACTCCATTTATGCCGTTAATAAATGTGATGCCATACCAACTTTGTGTCCCAGCATCTATTGCATAATTAGTCCCACCTGGACTATACTACCTTCCACATGTATGTAGCCGCATGGTACAGGTTGACATTCAGACAGCATGGCATTGTACATTGTGACAGTCTGTGGGTCTGGGCGAGGACCCAGGGGTATTGTGGGTGTGCACTGTGCCCTGCTTGCCTGTGCATGTGTGCCATTGTGGCCATCTCCACCCGTCCCCCAGTACCTGGTGGTCACTCACCCTGTTGCGGTTGTGTTGTGTCCTGTCGAGCAGTGTCCGGTCCCCCGACTCCAGCCACAGTCTCCACACTGATGACTGTCGACACCAGCTCCTCCATGTCATCCAGCTCCAGATGTGGCGCTGGGCCCCCACCTTCGGTCTGCGTTGCTGCCTTCTGGTTGGCGGTGAGTTTCTCCTTGGTCTTCCGCTTGATGTCATTCCATTGCCTCTTGACGTCGTCCATTGTCCGCTTGTGCTCTCCGACGGCATTCACCTTGTCGACGATGTCCCGCCATATTCCAGTTTTGGTGCCCAATGACACGTCGGAGGTGACGAAGAGTTGTTGATGGTGTTCCATCACCTCCGTGACTATGATCCTGTTCGCCTGCGGACTGAACTTGGTCTTCCTCGTCTTCTTGTCCTTGCCCTTCCCTGTCCCCGAGGTCCCAGGCTGGTCGTCCGTGGTGCTTGTGGGGTTGCGCTCGTCCTCTGCGCCTGCTCCGGCTGCCTCCATGGTGCTTGGGTGTTGGTCAGTTTGTGTGTGGGTGTTTTTTCTACTTTAATGGTGATTTTTGACGCCTGCCAGGTGTGTGTTGCAGGCCTGGCGCTGCTTGGCGCTGATTTCCTCTTCGCGCTTTGGCCCATCGCGTGTTTCTTGGTGTTGTGGTTTGTGTTTTTATCTCCATCGTGGTGGTTGTATTGCGGACATTGTCCGCGGTTTCGGCAGACTGTCGCTTGCTACCGCCTTGTTGTGAATTCCACATTGACACGGGGTTATTTTCCCGAGATAGGCTGCGGTGTTGAAAGTTGCGTTACGCTACTCTTGCGGTAGTTATCTCACATTCTTGTGAATATACCTCCAAATGTTTTACAGTGACGTTTGCAAATTAGATGATGAACAATCCATACTCAAACAGGCAGGTATGGGGAATAACATGAAAACAGTGAGTGTTATTCCAATATCCTGCATACACAAGCAGCACATTTGTGCAATATGCAGGTGCAATTTTCATAAGATATTCCCTGTAGCAATTCACGAATGCGAACATGCAGGTAGTAGTCATGTTTCGAGTGTGAAAGGGAGTTTGCTTCCAAAATGGGATTAACACGCCAGTGGAGATTTAGGACTAAACGTGTATTTGTTCATTATTGATTTGTAATATGCAGTGGGCGTTTCACCAGCAGTCAAAAGCATTTTTTTATATTAGTAATTTTTTGTAAATTCCAATCGTTTATATAGGAAGAAAGCTATGAAGTCCACGACTCCTAGGCTGATTTTCATAACTAAATGGAAGATACTGTCAAAATCTCAACACACATTAACATTCAATATAAGAGCCATAGTCAGCAAAGCTAGAAAATGCGTCTTCAAAAATCAATTTAGATGCCTTCAAAATGGCTCCTGAGGTTAATAGAAAGACCAGAAACCCGACTTCAAGTGGAAAGAGAAAATGATATAAGTCCTAAAGATCAGGCATGACGGGAGTAAGCATTGGTTGTGATGCAGGAGAAAATTACATTTTTAAATTGAATTCGAAAATGTTATTGCTGTACATTAAAGAACATTTAGACCAAAATAAATGGTACTTGTACGTAAGGTAAGAAACATGATAAACCGTCTGAATATTTGAACTTTAACATAGATATTGTTAAAAAAGTAATTCTTCCAGCTTTAAAAGGTCTAACGAGAGTGGTCCTTTAGCCGGATGATAATCGGTGATTCAAGGCAGTTCACGTACAGCAGACGGGGACAGTTGATTATCTCTTTGTGATCACTGCGTTTTAGAAGGGTTGAAGAGGACACTATGGCAAGCTTCCATTCAGTATGTGTTTCTGATTCTCAACAAGGAACCTTTGAAGAAACAAACTCCAAGTCCCTATGATAGTTAGAAGAGCAGAAGTCAGAACGGTCTCATGGCAAAATCTGTGGATTTTGAGGGAGAGCACAATCAGTATATACGTTTGCATATTAGGGCAATTGGGATGCTCTAGGGTGAGTCTGCCTGAATTGTTAAAAATTATGACACACTGTAAGCGGTACAGGTGAGAAACTATGGTTACAGGAATTATAGCACTCGTTTTTCTTGAACTGAACATAGAACGGACACACAGCTACGTTTAAAAAACATGGATATAACTTTCTTAAATCCCAAACTTCGCAGAGCAGATTATATATGGATTACCAGAATCATTAGAAGCTTGAACAGATTGGGAGCAGTGTGGACAAGTCTAAGGGCCAGATGCATGAAGAAACCGTTTTGCGATTTCCTAATTGCGAATCGCAAGGATTCGCAATTAGGAAATCGCAAAACGGCATGCATGAAAGTGTGTTGAACACTTTTTGCGATTCCTAGCCTGACCTACCTCATGAATATTAATGAGGTACGTCACAGTTTGCGACCACCTAGGAATCGCAAAAATCACAGGGATGGTGGCCTGCTGGGGTCAGCAGACCACCATGTCTGTGATTGCTTTTAAATAAAGCAATTTTATTTTTGAAATGCAGCCCGTTTTTCTTAAAGGAAAACAGGATGCGTTTCGAAAACAAAAATGAAAAGATTTCTTTTAATTTTTGAAGAGTAGGTAGTGGTCTGTTGGACCACTGCCCACTCTTAAAAAACGCTGTAACAAACATTCACAAAGGGGAAGGGGTCCCTTAGGGACTTCTTCCCATTTGCGAATGGGTTACCACCTACTTAAAGTAGGTGGTAAAATGTGAATGTTTTGCGACCGCGTTTCGGTCATAAAACATTCCTACATACCAATGCGATTCGGTATTAGGAAGGGACGCCCTAAACACGCCCCTTCCTCATAGCGAATCGCAAACCCATTTTGTGATTCGGTAACTGTAAAGATGCAGTCCATCACAAGGATGATTAAACAGGAGCCTTTATTTCAGTAACAGGAACACAGGTATACAGGTCTAACGAGCCCAGAGGATCAGCACCAACTGAAGTTGGAGTTCTAACCCACTGTTCCCCTACATTCTACTACAGCATTACACTAGGTAGAGGGACAGGACTCCCAACATTCAGTGCCATAAAGCATACAACAGGAGGAACCATAGAAATACAATATGCAGCAATATACAGAACACCACATATCTCCCCCCTTAAATATTTTTTTTTTTTAAAACAACAACAAAAATAAATGACTAATCACAAAGTTTGCTTGGAACTCTTCTTACTCTACAACTTCTCCGTAAGTAGACATCAGAGAAAATCGTAGGTTGTGAACCAGAAACATTGCCAAGATGTGTGACTTTGGCCAGGCGGGAAATATTCCACCATTGACCATTGTCAAGACGAACAGCGTGGCCCTTAATCTCAGCAATGCAGTGAGGTTCTCTGAATTTCGACTTTCCTTTTTGCAGTAACAAAGGATCTTTAACCCTGACCAAGTCTCCTATGGCAAACTTAATCACTCTTCTTTTTCCATAGTGACAAAGTTTTTCATATTTGGAACGATTTGAATTGTCAGAAGCAATCTTAGCCCTAGAGTCTACACATAAAACAGAACAATCACCTTTGATAACATTGAGTTTCCAAAAGGGACAAAGAGAAGAGGAAACTTTTCTGCCCCTCATCAATTCAAAAGGATTAGCACCAGAAACAGAGTGGGGCGTGGTTCTATCCGCCCAAATCATGTTTCTCACAGCCGTTTCACAATCACCGTTACTATTAAGAGTACTCTGCACACATTCAACTAGGACCCTATAAAACCTCTCAACTTTACCATTCGACTGAGGGTGATAGAGAGGGGTGCTTAGGTGTTTCACGCCCATCTTGACCAGAAATTCTTGCATAGAGACCGAGGTGAATTGCACACCATTATCGGTTAATAGCTCCTCAGGGACGCCCTCTCTGGAGAAAACATCCTGCAGAAAACGGATAACAGCTTTGGAGTTGGGATCAGAGACGCCTCTTACCTCCACCCACCTGGAGAGATGGTCAATAAGAACAATGAAATACTTCATGCAGTTAGGCTAAACGTGAAAAGGACCAAGAAAGTCAACAGAAACTCTTTGCCAAACTCTAGCTGGACACAGGACAGGTTTGGGAATGGGAGTATTGGTAGTAACATGCTTGTCACTGTAACAGCACTGTACACAATTCTTAACTAAGTTATCAATATCTCGATCCATGCTAGGCCACCAGAAATCATTTCTAATTCTGCGCTTGGTGGCATTCATCCCCAAGTGACCAGAGTGAGCGGTTTCCATTATTCTCACTCTGAAGATGTCCGGGGGAATGAGTTTACTATCTCTAACTAACAAATCATTCTCGATGGAGAGTTCATTAGAAATTTTGCAGTAAGGCTGCAATTCAATGGAAAGAGATCTCTCTGTGGGCCACCCTTTGACTACAAAATCCATTACTTGCCTCAAGATGGCGTCATTGAAAAGAGCATCCTGCCAAAGTGACATGTCAGGACAAATGACGGTGTCATCAACGTTGGCAATAATACACTCCTCAATATCATCCGGAATGTCATTAGTAGTTTGAGAATTGTCTACCGGAAGTCTGGATAGAAAGTCCGCCTTAACATTCTTTACACCGGCTATGTGCAGCACAGCAAAGTTGAATTCCAGAAGTTTGGTGGACAACCTAGCCAGTCTGGCCGTAGACTTTTTGATCTTGGTGCCAGAAAGAATGTCTACTAAAGGTTTATGGTCCGTCCTTAACCAAAATTTCCTTCCCCAAACGTAGGATTTAAATTTTACAACGCCTCATACACAAGCCAGCATTTCTTTTTCTATCACTGAATACCTCAGCTCGACATCTCTCATTCTCCTGGACGCAAACCCTACAGTGATTTCCCTTCCGCCATCTATCTGAGATAACACAGCACCCATACCATAGGCACTGGAATCAACAGTAATAAAAGTGTCACGACCCTCCACGTAAGCTTGGAGAGCTGGAGCAGAAAAAATGCATTCTTTGATTAGGACGAAGTGTTCCTGACATGTGGCTGTCCAAATGAAATCTGAACCTTTTTTTAACAAGTTCCTAAAACACTCAGTGAGACTGGAAAAGTTCCTAATGAACTTGGAATAAAATTCGCATAGACCAAGGAAACAACATAGTTGGTCTTTATCCGTGGGGTGTGGAGCATTGACAATACCTTCAACAATACTAGGCTTGGGCTTGACACCATCCTTGGTGAGCACATGGCCTAGGTAATCAATTTCATTCACTGAGAAAATACACTTGTCTTCTCTCAGAGTGACGCCATTGCTTTGTAAAGTTTGTAAAACGAGATCTAACACTTGGTTATGTTCAAGTTCTGTATTCGTATGGACTAAAATATCATCCTGGAAGATTACAACATTAGGGACATGCTGAAACATCATAGTCATTACTTTCTGGAACACAGAAGCTGCCGAGGCCAGTCCAAATGGCATCCGGCAAAATTGAAACATACCATCAGGTGTTACAAAAGCTGTAAGGTGGCGAGAATGTTCATCAAGAACTACCTGATGGTACGCCGAACGCAAATCCAATTTGGAAAACCATTTGGACTGACCTACGGCAGTAATGAGATCATCTATGCGAGGTAATGGAAAATTCTCCACCCAGATCCCTTTGTTGACAGATCTTAAATCAATAAATAAGCGAAGTTCTCCAGACCTTTTTTAGGCTAAAACAATGGGAGATAACCAGAGGGTGGCATCGACACGTTCAATTATGCCATCATTAAGCATTTTATTAAGCATTACAGTAAGATCGCTTCTTATACTATGAAGAACATTCCTTAATTTGTGCTTAACTGGAGATACACCCTCTTTGATCTTAATGGAATGCGTGAAATCTTTGATTTTTCCAATCTTATTTTCAAAAATCTGTACATATTTATCTTTCCATTGAAAGGAGTCGGAAATAGAATTGACCAAAGAAACAGGATTCTTCTGACCAGGTCTTATGATCATTCCAAATTCAGCCTGGTGCCACCACCCTAGTACATTAATACCTTTAAGAGCAATGTAAACTTTGCCATGGATAGTCTTGTTTTGAAAGGAGATGTCAGTCCAAAAGTAGCCGGCGAGATCAATCTTGCTACCCTCAAATGCAGTAGTGACAACATCGGGAGGTAGCAAAACCATATGAGACCAAGATTGTTTATACTTATCAATGGAAATAATGGTAATTCTCGCACCCGAGTCAATGAGTAGGGAAATATCATGGCACTGGATGGACACCTGGACAAAGGGATCCCCAAATTGTTTCTCTGTATGTACATTATTTATGTCCAAATATTCAACAGAAACAACAGATAGAGACAATTCTTCGACTCTTTTATCCAGATCATCTGGAATCCCATTAGGAACTACTTCTTGTACGCTTCTAACAGGAAAACTTTTGCCTCCTCTACACACCTTGCCAAAATGGCCAGTTTTTCTACATTTATAGCATTCTTGGGCAATAGCAGGACAGTTTCTGAAATTCGAAAGATGTGAGGGTGAACCACATCTGTAACACTGGAAACCAGAGGAAGTACGTACAGGAAACATGTTCTTACTGTTCCTGTCAGGTACATCTTTACCCTTTTTTAACTTGACATCATTGAGAGGCTGTCTAATGCTGGACAAAGAACTAGTGGCAGCAACCATGGAATTGGTATTGGACTCCAAATGTTTAGAATCCAGCTCTGAGCGTTCGATGCTCTTAGCGATGTCAATCGTTTCATCCAAAGAAGGATTTTTGCAGGAAAAAAATTTCTGTTGGATCTTTTTTGAATAATACCTGCAAACAATTTGATCTCTTATTAACTGAGAGGTAGAGTCATCAAAGTTGCAATAACTAGCTAAAACCTTTAAAGCAGTGACGTAAGTATCGAGAGATTCACTTGGAGTCTGAACACGAGTAAAAAAATTGTGCCTGTGCACAACCAAATTGACTTTACCCTCAAAATAGGTACTAAGTTGTTTGAGAGCTAGTTGGTATTCATCCATGTCACCTCTATCATGGCCAGTATAAGTAGGTAAATGATCAAAAACATTCTGCCCCTCTACACCTAAATAATAGTATAGGAGGCTGCGTTTTCTATCAGGTTTGAACTTCGTACCATCAATGGCTCCCAAGTAAGCATTAAATGACCTAAACCACAACGCCACTTTAATGGTGGTTCACCCGGATCTTGCAAAAAATAACTGGGAGGAGTAACAGTTTGCATGGTGCAGGAAAGAGGCAGTGGAGAAGGAAAATGAACAAAGTAAAGAAGAAAAACACAGGAGGAGAGAGTGCTGAAAAAGAAAGAAAGGAAGAATGAAGAAAAAAAGAAAGAAAGATTAAAATCACAAAATGTGCATCATGGAATTATTGGTATAAAAAAAAAATTGCAGAAGAGTAAATGAGTAAATCACTGAATTCACACACGCTGGAAAGTCGATGTAAACAACAGGAAGTGTGTGGATCACTGAATCCACAAGATGATAGCGACGTAAGTCTTATTGTAGGAGCAATCATGTAACAGTACACAAATGAATAGGTGTGCATGCATACACCAGGAAGTGTGTGGATCACTGAATCCACTGGTTGTTGGCGTGCTAGTGTTTGAATGTTGCACTTCGTTGAGCACAGGAAGTGACGCAGCGACGTGAAAGAAGAGACCGGAGCGATATCCCACGGTCACAGGCGGGAGATGGCAGGCAAGAAAAGATCCAGAGCCTGATGAAGCCAGAGACGAAGCACACTGCAGCACACTGCAAGGAGTGAAGTTGAAAAAGACGGGATGCGTCAGGAACGATGGAAGAAGGTAAGTTTGTAGAAAGCGGGGAAGCGTCAGAGCCGGAGCAGTCTCCCACGGCTAAACGTGTGAAGGCAAGGCAATGCAAAAGTACGCAAGCTGTGCCGCGGTGTCCAAGGAGACCAGAGATTGTGGCGTCAGTCTGCGTGTCCAGGGAAACCCTGAAGGATGACGACAGGATAACTTGGCAGAGCGCGTGGAAAGCTCGAGGAATGGCACGCAGAGAAATTTAAAAGTCAATACTGACGCTCGCAGGGCTCCGTTTTAAACAAATAAATAAAGGCATGGAATATAAGAGCCAGACCCAAAAATGAGGAAATGGTTCGAGCAAGCAGAACAAAGTCCTCCAAGAGCATAGAAACGGACGAAGTAGGGAGATAAAAAAAAAACGATCCCTGGGCCCATTGGGAAGGCAAAGACGGGATGCAGTACCTTAATGGAGTAGAGCTTGAACAGGAAAGCACTTTCCAGGCAGGACAGGTCCAGATCCCAAGTCAGTCACCAAATGTAAAGATGCAGTCCATCACAAGGATGATTAAACAGTAGCCTTTATTTCAGTAACAGGAACACTGGTATACAGGTCTAATGAGCCCAGAGGATCAGCACCAACTGAAGTTGGAGTTCTAACCCACTGTTTCCCTACATTCTACTACAGCATTACACTAGGTAGAGGGACAGGACAATCCCAACATTCAGTGCCATAAAGCATACAACAGGAGGAACCATAGAAATACAATATGCAGCAATATACAGAACACCATAGTAACAGGTTACCGAATCGCAAAATAGGGTTTGCTGCATCTGAAAAGCATTTTTTGCGTTTGCAAACGGGCCCGATTCGCAGACTTGGCCCGTTTGCGAACGCAAAAAATGCTTGATGCATGTGCCCTTAAATGCCTTACTGAAAGCTTCAGTGCGGCACTAACAGAAGCATATGCAGGCCAGGCCGAGAAAAGCTTGCAGCTGCTGGTAGAACCTATTTCTTTCTGCAATGGGAGCTTTACAGGGATGCTCCAAGGAGTGATGAAATACATGACTACTGGTAGTCAACCAACAGGAAATAGCCTGTGTGTTTTGAGATGAGAGGAGAGGGACCAGGTCAACACAGATCTGGTACTCATGTGAACATGTGAAATTAGGAACTGTAATTGAAGAAAGGATGAAACCATGGTATGCAAAAATATTTCACAATTGAAACACTGAAAAAAGAAATTAATTTAATTACGCTTCTAGAAAGCACTCTTACTTGGAGGTCCCAGTGCTGCGATTTGCTGAATGAAAATGTGCAGCCTAAGAATTAAGAAATGTATACAATAGTTTAGAGAGTTCTCTAAAAGCCAGGTTATTAAAAGTCTGCCATAGGAGAACAGGGTGAGAATTCCAAGTAGTTGCTCACAGAAACCAAAACAAGTGTCAGGCAGAGTACAAGTGGTGAATGGTAGGAATATTAATTATAACAAGAGTAAAAAATCAAAGAGTCTGTTTCGGATTGCGAAAGGCGAATTTTCCTCTGTGGTAGGGAGAACCTTTTCCTTTTTATTTATTCAGAAAATAGAGATGGAGACTTGAATGAAATTAGTTTTTCCACTGGCAACTAGTGAAGGATAGGTAGAAGTTGCCTAAAAGGATCCTGTTTCCTGAGTTATAAAAGTGACAAGCTGATGTGTTATGGAATAGTTTAGGACTTTTTGTTTAGATACTTGAGTGAGGCAAACACAAGGAGATGATAGACGGAGTGCTGAAACTTTTCAAACACTCACCCCCAGTCACAGATCTGGGTTTAATCCATCATCATTCTTTAGCTCACTTTGCCACCCCAGTTCAGACATAGCTATATGCAAATCAGTCTTGACCCTGTGCCTCATGGGAACACTCCAGACCAAATTGCCAAGCCATGTCTTCCCTGGACCGGAATCAAGCATCCTGGGACCGGTTTCGGGCTAACAGCCCTCATCAGCCAGGCTAGCTTGAATCCAGTGGCAAAGTGAGCAAGGGACCCACGTCTGGGCATACCCTGCCAACTTAGGGCAAACAAAGCAAACACAAGGAGATGATGGACGGAGTGCTGAAACTTTTGAAAACACTCACCCCCAGTCACAGATCTGGGTTTAATCCATCATCATTCTTTAGCTCACTTTGCCACCCCAGTTCAGACATAGCTATATGCAAATCAGTCTTGACCCTGTGCCTCATGGGAACAGTCCAGACCGAATTGCCAAGCCATGTCTTCCCTGGACCGGAATCAAGCATCCTGGGACCGGTTTCGGGCTAACAGCCCTCATCAGCCAGGCTAGCTTGAATCCAGTGGCAAAGTGAGCAAGGGACCCACCCAGATCTGTGACTGGGGGTGAGTGTCTGAAGAGTTTCAGCGCTCCGTCCATCATCTCCTTGTGTTTGCTTTATTCGCCCTAGGATGCTTGTTTCCGGTCCAGGGAAGACATGGCTTGGCAGTTCGGGCTGGACTGTTCCCATGAGGCACAGGGTCAAGACTGATTTGCATATAGCTGTGTCTGAACTGGGGTGGCAAAGTGAGCTAAAGAACGATGATGGATTCAACCCAGATCTGTGACTGGGGGTGAGTGTCTGAAAAGTTTCAGCGCTCCGTCCATCATCTCCTTGTGTTTGCTTTGTTCGGCCTACGTTGGCAGGGTATGCCCAGACGTGGGTCCCTTGCTCACTTTGCCACTGGATTCAAGCTAGCCTGGCTGATGAGGGCTGTTAGCCCGAAACCGGTCCCAGGATGCTTGTTTCCGGTCCAGGGAAGACATGGCTTGGCAGTTCGGGCTGGACTGTTCCCATGAGGCACAGGGTCATGACTGATTTGCATATGGCTGTGTCTGAACTGGGGTGGCGAAGTGAGCTAAAGAATGATGATGGATTCAACCCAGATCTGTGACTGGGGGTGAGTATCTGAAAAGTTTCAGCGCTCCGTCCCTAATCTCGTTGTGTTAGCCTAGATATTCGAGTGGTCATGAAAAAGGGCATCGCCATAGTCCAGAGGGCTGATTCACCATGGCACATTCTTCTGAAAGCAGAAAAAAGAAACATGCAAAGAGTTTTCAGAATGAGAAAACAGACAGAGGTCTCTTTATTGATGTGGGACAAAACTAAGAGCCTGATTTAGAGTTCAGCAGACAGGTTACTCCATCGCAAATGGGGCAGATATCCCGTCCGCCATATTACAAGTGACACTGATTATATTGCACTTGCAATAGGGTGTATGGGATAGCCATCACTTTTGTGATGGAGTAATTTGTCTGCCAAACTCTAAATGAGGCTCTAACATTGGTGTAAAAATAATCCTGTATTAAACTTGAGGGGAAAGGATTTAGCAGGGCTTTTGCCTACCATCCATTTTATGTCTCTCCCTCATTTCTTCCAAACACTGGACTTTATTCACAAGATGGCGACCCTTCTCCTCTGGCAGTGATTCTAACATAAGGCTATTTCCCCACAGTATGAGAAACTGTCATATGACTACCGACATGATGTTCACTGAAAGCAAAAAAGGACTCAATGCTCAAAAGCTTTCAGAAGTACATTGAAAGTAAAAGTGGACTCAAATGCTCTATGAGCAATCACAAGATTGGTACCAGAGCCCCAAGGAGCGGCTATCATGAAACGGTATTACTCTGATCCCCACTTTATCCTTTTCAACTATACTAGCCTTCAATGCAGTTTTTGTCACGGTCACTCATGTGCATACCCTGTCATAAGTATTCCAATTCTTGAGCTACATTTCCTCACCCCCCCTCAAATCTTTCTCACTAACTACAATCCGTGTGCGTAGGTTTCAGGGCTGCAGACTGGATGGATTCTCAGCAGGTCAACTGTGTACCCTCTTGTGTCGCTCCCATCACAGTTGCCTAGAAATTATCAAGGACACAATGCTCAAAACTAAGACTTGAACCCCTAATTTACTCATTTAGCCCACTCGTTTTCTGGCTTTAGATGCTCGTTCAGTCATGAATCCTAATTCCCTAAGAGCACTTGACCCAAAACTGGAGCCGGCGGGCCACAATGCTTATAAAATTATGTACCCTCCTGATCTAACAAAAAATGCTTCCAAGAGACTAAAATACTGACTCCTCAAATCTCATCAAGAAACTCTAATCTCTGACCCCGATTTCTGCTTGAAAAAAGGAGCTACAATAAGTGATGTTATCCTTTACATGAAAAGACAAGTCCAGTAAAGGAAAGCCCTGTAATCATTGTTACTGATTACCACATCTAGGAAAACCCCTCAATGTCTAAAACTCCCGGTAGCTCACTCTCCTGCTTACAGAGCATATGCAACGGTCTCCGTATATAACAATGGGATTATCCTCATCCAGTACTCAGACTACAATTTAGAATTCTTTGACAAAATTTTCTCTAGCATCAAAAACGCGTTGACTAGCAATGATTCCACCTTGTCACAAGGTCATCCTAGTCCTTCAGATAACCCACAGGAACCCCAAGTAGTGTCCTCACATATCGTAACCACACCCAGTGCTCCCCACTTCTCTCTCCTCTATGGTGAACAACATTCATAACACAAAACTGTCACCTCCCATGTAGGGTCCGATTTCCCCTCCCTGATTAGCCAAACCGATTTTCACCCATACTTCCCATATAGAGCAATGGACACAGAGTTACACAACTACAGTAATAACACCATTAACCAGATTCTTCCTTTCTCCTCCAAACATACCAGTGCGGATACTTCTATCCTCCCTACAACACTCCCCATGACCCAATCTAGGATAACCCCGGAGTGAAAACTCACAACCCTACTAGCAACATGACGTATACAACTCCAACTTTCTTACTTAGCAAGCCCTCAAGATCTTCACCTCCCCCGTCAAGCCCTACCCCATCTCCAACCAGTCCTCCCCTCCTCTGGCTCTACATGACCAGTGGTATGCCAACACCACAGTCCTCAGCACCCCCCTCCTGGCCCCCTGATCCAATCCATGACCACCCTAACCCACTCTGCACTAGAATCCAGATTTTGCGAAATTTCACTGGACCTACAACAACTTAAGGCAGACTTACAATTCCTTAAATACATCACCTTAGAGCTGTCAAACACTCTATAGTCCAACAGGGCTCCAGGGAAGAACAGTCACAACCATGTCCAATCCACTTCATACCAATCTAAACTTCTGTCTCCCCCCTAACCAACTTGATCTCTACAATTCCAACTTCTCCCCACCTGAGATGGAGAACCATACCCTACACCAAAACCCCACTCAGCCCTTTAGGTGAAAAGTTCCTCTTTCTGACAGAGGCATTCACTCCCCCCTCCTCTCATATAATTCCACAATCTCTGACAACAGAGACATTCTGGAACAAATCTAAACCATTCCTGCGAACCCACACAGAAAACCTAGGTCCAAATCTAGAAGTGTAAACAACTCCAACCTCATGCGAGTCACCATCACCGAGACTACCTCAGCGGACACCATATCTCACCTGAAATGTATGCTACTCAATTGCAGATCAGCAATAAGGCACGCAGCGGATATCGCTGACCTCATCCTTACACATGATCTTGACCTCTTAATTCTGACTGAGACATGGCTAAATGATTCCTCCGCACCTATCCCTGACTTACAAGTTCCTCCCAAACATTACATCATAAGATTAGATAGATCCCATAGACCAGGGGGCAGTATGGCCTGCATACATCGTAGCAATCTCTCTGCAAAACAGGCACAATCTATTGCTCTGACCTCATGCAAATACCTATGCATTGATTTTACGAGCTACAACAGGCCATTATGCAAACTGCGTGAGCTCTAACATCCGCCAGGAGATAACATCACATTCTTCGAACAATTTATGGAAATCATCTCAACCAACGCAGGACAACATGGTACCAACATCTTCCTTGGAGATTTTAACCTCCACTGGAATGACCAGAATCCTCACTCTGCAGTGAACATCCTTAAAACCTTCCTAGATGACCTCAACTTGGTCCAAATCTGCAACAGTCCTACACACGATAAAGGTGCGACCTTAGATTTAATCATAGCTAAGGCCAATGCCATCATACTCGAATCTATAGTCCCCTGTGATTGGACCGACCACCACCGCATCACCTTCATCATCACAGAACTGGTGATAACTAACAAGGTTCAACTAAAGAAAGCTAAACACTGGAAAAGGAGCTTAAGAAACATAAACCCAAATGATCTGATAACCATCAGCAACAACTTCTAGCCCCCTCCGGTTGATATGTCAGATGTCCATGAGCTCACTGACCATTACAACAATACCATGACAAACATCCTAGACTCAATTTCTCCCCTACAGTTAAAAATAATGTCCACAAAAGACTCTAAACCATGGTACAATACAAACCTTAATTCAGAAATCGTAATCTGAGACTGGCTGAACATAAGTGGAGACTCGCCCAGTCCCTCGATCGCTTGAAGATTCTGAGATCACTTAGGCACACATATAACAAACACATCAGATGCTGGAAAGCAAACTTCTTCAGAAATCAGCTAAATAACGACAGAAATCAACCCAAAAATCTATACGAGCTGGTCAAACTACAATCGAATAGACAATCCAACCTTTCCCCTACTGGATCAACTAAACTGAGAACAGCAATGGAGCATCTTCCGGGCTCACCACATCACAAAATGAGAATTTCTATCTTGTTAGAATTGAGTTTAAAGGAATGAAAGGACATCTGGTTGGCAATACCCACCAGGCAGAAGTGGAAATTTGCAGAAACTACAGAACAATATCCATCCTAAAAAGGATCTGAGTGTTATCAGCACATGCATGAAGATCAGCGGCAAAAAAGCCTCACAGAGCTGTAAGTGCTACCCTCTAGGCATTAAATAGTGTCGGGCTGAGTGAGGCTCTCCAAGAGACCCTAAACATGAGAGGACCTGAAGTTGGATGTAAAGTGGGTGATCAAAAGAAAGAATTGTATCCAGCCCAGAGTCAGCACAGAGTCCATCTAAGCAAAACCCTAATTCTGGGTAGGGCGATTGAATCTAGTAAAATAAAGGCTATGACACTACCTCCATCCAGCCAGAGTCAGATACCATCCAAAGCTGAGATGGGGACTGTCACATTTCCATGACTGGACAGAATCCCAATTGAACAGAATCAAGAACATCAGAGTTTTTCAAGAAAGAGGAGAGTTGAAATTTACTGAGTTTATTAAGCTTATTCAATGTTTTCACTTGGCTACGTGGAAGTGGGAAAGGGATGACATTTGTCAGGTCCATGGGATCAGCGGAGGCATTCTAAAGAAGGGGCAGCATCACAGTTTGTTTATGGGAGAGGGAACTGAGGCCACCTGAACAGATGAATTAGGGCTGTGGTAAATAGCCTCACCAGTCATGGTTACACATTTCCTCAGATGAGCAGGGTTGCATGGCTCCATGAGAGAAACAGTTGTAAGAGTCATAAGACTACTAATACCATCTGGTTCAGTTGGAAGCATCAAATATAGTTTTGAGGGGAAGAGGGCACATGGTTCTGGATGAATTATGGACTATCTAGTAATAAGGACTTTGATATTGATTCCCCTCTCTGGCAAACTCTGCGGGTAGAAAATTTGCACTGTGGAAATCCTTGTAAGGCACTCTTAGGAGGGCCTGTACATTTCTTTCCTAAATGTAATTTTATACAAATGTGTACTTTTATGACATATATAGCGGTTGACATGTGGGAAAGCTTTTGTTCAATGTAAGTGGCCTGTGTTGATTATGGTGTCAATGCAATGGTAAAGATAATAAGTGTGATTGGTACAATGACAGAAGCTTGGTTATATGCCGTAAGTCTGATGTATTTATTATGAGACGTTATGGCAAATGCAGCTGGCCTGACTTATTTATTCTGACAAGCATACAGTAAAGGCAACAGGCCATTAAGTGTGAATTATTATCACATTGTGTTAAAGCTTGTGGAGAGGTTGTTCTTTATATGGAATCTCACAAATTACCTTAGCAGGCAATGTTTTGCTGTAAATTACCCCCTTTGACACAGCCTTGGGGAAAAGATACACACTGTAAGAACACTTGCCAAACCTTATTAGGAGGATCTGACAGGTGTGGTTGGCTTCGAGGATCTTGTAATTAAAAAACGGATTAAAAAATGCATACATACATACATACATACACAGGGGGGGCCTTCAACAATCCCTGCTCCACCTTTGATCTGACTGAGTATCATTCCTACTATTATTCTATGGCAGTACATTGCATGGGGCAATTGATTAGCCCACAGCAACCATTGGCTCTATTGTGCCTTCAGTAATGGTGTGTTGCCTGGGCTGGTGGACCAGTTCTTTCATTTTCATTTTCACCTTTTAAGGATCTCTTTGAATGTTTTTCTTTGTTTCATTTTGTTTTCTTCAAGCATACTTCAGCTTCTCAGACAGTGCTACCAAGCCTCTCGCTTGCTGCTCATTCTATCTGGAGCGCACTGCTTCTAAATAAGGTGGCCTCAGAGTACCTTTCTTTTACCAGTCAAACATGGCCAACACATTGCTACTAAGCACGACAATCATCTCGGAATGTTAAAACAATTATACAATATGTAAAATACTATAGCAATACTATTATTCGCTGCTATGCTTAAATGTATTTTTTACTGCAAGCATACACCTACTATGTTTATTTGGCTGCATGATTTCTTTTATCTACTTTTATGATTTTAATGTATTTTTTTCAGCTTTTACTTTTGAAGGTTTGACTATGATTGTCCATTTTCTGTGTTTGAATGGGTGAACGAGGAATGCAAGAATGAGGCAGTGCATGGATGAATGGATGGATGAGTGCAGGGATGAGTGACAAAATGTATGTATATCGATTAATTGAGTGCATAGGCTCATCAGTGACTGTAGAGTTAGTTTCATTTACAATCCAGAACTTTTGGCATTGCCAATGTTTTTTATTATCAATGCCTTAAATTACAACAACTCAACTGTAAAGTGGAGGCCATTTGCAGAGAAGTAAATACTTAAGTCACTAGCTTTATTCAGTAGCAGATAAATATGCACCAATTAAATGGCTTATGATATTTACATTGGAAGTAATGGTTCCGATATTATTTTCTTGATCCATGCTTCCTTGTTTACATGTATATGAACAAGTGACTTACTAACCTCTTCAAATATACATAGCATATATAAATAACAAGGCACAGTTGTATATATGGTTTATCTTCTACACATCAAATGTCAAATGACAATTCACATATACCCATTAGGAAACAGCACAGCAGCACATTTTCCATTGAAATGGGCATTAAATATGAACAGACATGCAGTTTTACTGATAAAACTATATAGCACACAAACTATAATGTTTAAAAATTGTGTTTCAGCAAATTTTTATAATTTGCACTCCACCAAGTAAAGTCTACTGATTTGTTTTGATCCTATTAAAAATCCATCACATTTTAAAATGATCGAAAAAGGTACTTTGTTTGAAATATTTGTGCAATCCATTTACAGGTATTTAGATCCTACAGCCTTTCCTTTCACACCTCCTATATCCCCTCAAGACTGTCACATAGCTCATTTTACAAAATCCCCTCACTTTTCAGTTAGAGAAGGAAAAGTGCATATCAGTCTCCATGTTAAAAGAATAAGCAGCATCTGTTAGAAGACATAGCCAGACATTTGACTTCTGTCTTTGAAGCACAGAAATGTGACCTGATAAAAACAAAATTTAGAGAACTTTTTAATTGCTCATTCATCAGGTGAGCTCCAGCATGTTTATTTTGGGGGTGCTGCAGCACCCCCAGCACCCATGCTTCTAGCGCCTATGGCAGGAGCACAGGAGCAATGTTAGAACTGGGGGTCTCTAATTGGCAGAGGCATGTACCTTTGTCTAAGTAAGGACCCTTGCTTCTAGTCACACACTTTAAATAACCCCTGCTCACCCCCTTGGCAGCTTGGCACGAGCAGACAGGCTTATCCCAACAGCAATGTGTAAAGTATTTGTACTCAAAACAAACAGTAATACAGTGATTCCACGACAAATGAACACCACACCAGTTTAGAAAAATAAAGTATCTTTATCTAAACTCAACAAGACCAAAACGACAAAAATCCAACATACATGTAGTAAAATAGAACTTAAAAACAGTTATTTCCAAAATAAAGCTTGCAGAAAACAAATTGCTCCACCTGGGGCTATTACGACGTAGTGACAGAAATAAGTCCAAAGTACGGCACCGAACTCGAGGTGCGCTGCGTTGGGCACGGAATCACATGGACCCCCAAACAAACATTACCTTGGAACAAAGTCTATGAGGATGCACAGCGTTGTGGAGGTGAGGTGTCAGTGCCAAAGTCGAGGCTTGCTCCCTCACGGCCAAGGTGGAGGCAAGGCGTCGTGTCCGCGAGGAGGCGACATGTCGAATCCAGGACAGGGGAAGTCGGTTGCGTTGGCGATGAGGCGTCGGTTCCGGTGAGGCAATACGAAGTCGGCGAGTTCACAGCCTCACCATCGTCCGCTATTGGCGCAGCGATAAGAGGATGCAGGCGCTGGCGATGACGGAGTCGGTGCGAGCGCTCGCGTCGGGAATGCCGATAACTGCAGGCGTCGGAGGGCGTCGAAGGATGTCGGAGCTGCAGTGCAGGCCGGGGCAGGTGCATCGTGTACTTCATGAGCGGTGCCCCTGGCCTCGGTGCAGGTCGTGGTGTTACTGCGGCTTCGCTGACAGCATCAGAGATTGCTTTTCCTGCTTCTTTCAAGTTGCTTCCAGCTCCCAACAGCAGGAACAACCTCAAGAGGCACAAAACTGGAACAGGCACCTCCTGGCAGGTCAGAACTCTCAGCAATAGAGTTCAGGGGAGCTGGTGGTGATGTCTTTGTGTCCCTGAGACTTCAGAACAGGAGGCCAGCACACACAGGCCCTTGGAGATTGTTCTTCAAGCAGGTTTCTCAGCAAAGTTACAGTCTTTGTCCTTTCCTTGGCAGATGCAGCCACTGCAGGCCAACCCCACACAGCACACAACAAAGGGGCAGTACTCCTCCTCACAGCTCTCCAGCTTGGCAAAGGTTCCTCTTGAGTCCAGAAGTGATCCAAGGTTCTGGGATTTAAGGCCCACTACTCATACCCCAGTTTGTCTTTGTTCTTCTTTGTCCAAGGGTCTTTAACCCCAGTCCAAACCAGTTCTGTCCTCACTGGTGCAGTATGACAACAGGGGGTGGAGACAGCATTGTGCAAGGGAGACAGGCCCTATTCATGTGCAAGGAAAACTCGTCCCACTACTCTAAATGCAGCCAAGGTCTATTCAGCCCAGCTCTGAGTCATCCAGAAAGGGCCAGGCACACCTCAACCTCCCCAGTGGCTCTCTAAAGTGAATGCACATTCCCATCCCCTGTCACTCAAGAACCAGACAGTCAATTCACAAACAGGCAGAGGCACACGGAGTGGTTAAACAAGAAAATTCATACTTTCTAAAACTGGCATTTTCAAACACATAATTTAAAAACTATCTTCACTGAAAGAATTGTTATTAAATTCTGAGTTCAGAGAGCCTAAACTTTATTCCTATAGCTAGTCCCAATGGGAAGTTATACTTGTAAGATGTTACAAAGTCTCTCCCATGCTATCCTATGGGACAGATAGCCTTTCAATAGTGAAAAACAAAATTGGCAGTATTTCACTATCAGGATGTCACACACACCAGTACATGTCCTACGTTTCACATACACTGCATCCGGCCCATGGGGGTACCTTGGGCCTACGATAGGGGTACCTTACATGTAAGAAAGGGGAAGGTTAGGGCCTGGCAAGCGGGTGCAATTGCCAGGTTGACATGGCAGTTTAAAACTGTGTACAGAGACTGCTGTGGCAGGTCTGAGATACCTTTCCAGGGCTACTCCTGGGGGTGGCACAATGAGTGCTGCAGGCCCACTAGTGGCATTTGATTTACAGGCCCTGGCACCCTCAGTGCACTTTACTAGGGACTTACCAGTATATCAAATATGCCAATCAGGGAGAACCAATTGTAATAACAATTTACACAGGGAGCACTTGCACTTTGACACTGATAAGCAGTGGCAAAGTGCCCAAAGCATCAAAGCCAGCAAAAACGAAATCCAGCACAGCATCTAAAATACAGGATGTAGAGGCAAAAAGTCAGGGGAAACTACGCCAAAGATGTCAAGTCTAACAAGCAACAAACTAAGAGAGAGCGATGCCTGCTATCTACTGCTGTTAGTGTAAATGCTAGATTACTCTTTTCTCGTAATTATGGATAGTTACAAGTAATTTAGAGGTAAATTTAAGTAATTATGCTGCAGAAATTTACGCCAGTTATGCTCATCTCTAATTTGATAACAAACTGTAAATGTGTACATGAACAGGAGGATGGAGCCAAAAATTAAGAGCATCTCCTTCAAAGTGGATGTAGCTAGGGTAATATCAAGGAGGGCAATACAAATACACAAACACATCTTCAGAATTGTAAGTCAGGCTCAATTCACTAAAGTTACTAATCAAGTAGTACTCCATTGAAACCAGGCTCAACATTAAACTAAACTATCCCTGCAGTAATTCACTAAACAAACACAGGCCGCTCATAGGAACAGCACTGAAATCACACAGAAGGCTATTTAGTATAGAAATAACAATAGCAGCACAAAATAAATACCTTAAAATAAAGTGTTAATGGAGGTTAATGAGACAAACAAATAATAAAAAGTAATAAATAACATATGTAATATATTAACTGCAAATGTATTCGGTGTATCATGAATTAAAAAAAAACGGAGGGGTCCTCATAAAGACACAAAAGGAAAGAAATCATAGTACCAAATTTTAGAGCACTGGAAAACATATATGGCCTGATTCAATAAGGTAAACGTACACTTTTGTGTAACTTTACAGTTTTTATTGGCAGTCACAAACTACCAGTAAAAAGTAAGTTGGTCTCGGGAATGTAACTCAAGAATAGAACACCTCTGTCCTAAATGCTTCGTAGTTTCAGAGTAACTGCATGTCTGCAGTTCTCCGCAATGTTTAATGCCCCAGTTTCTTCGTCTCCAGGCATTATAGGGAATGAATTACAGAGTGGGTTTACACATTGGTAAGTATACCCTTTAAAGTTTCAAGCTTGAACATCCTACAGCCAATACATAGGGGTTACCTACTCAGCTGAGGAGGATGTTCCCTACCGCCACAGTTGTCTCCAGTTTGGAGGGGTCTCTGAGAAGGCACGACTGATCTACTCAGTTGATCTATTAAATAAGAACCTAACCAACGCTGGCGGCCACATGTCGTGTAGTTTCCACCTTATGATAGCAACTGCGAGTTTGTGGACAGCTTAAATGTTGGGATGGTGCCAGACTGCGGGCCTGATTATGACTTTTGCGGTCCCATAGCAGACGATGCAACACGTCGTCCACTGTGGGACCACCAAACCTGTGGTGCGACCGCCTACCACATTAGGAGGCAAATCCTTGTCTGGCGGGTGGTCCTGTGGTGTTCTGACAGCAGCAGTCTGTCAGGCTCATTGAAGTGCCTGACATGCAGACCACTGCTCTCAGAGCGCTGACTGCATCTTCCTGCTCGGTGTGGAATAAATGCCACACCGTGCAGGAACTGGGGGTGCAAATACAGGGGTGCACTACATGTGCAACCAACATGCAGACCCTGGGCCCAGAAGTGGCTGAGGGTCCTATCAGGGCCCCCTTAGTTGCCTCACCACCACCATTTCCATGGCGGGCTCACCACCATGAAAAGAGTGGTGGTGAGGCAACTGGTAATGTGCTCGGCGGTGCAGCAGCGGCACCACCTGCATATTGCTGCCTCAACCTGGACCATCTCCGCCGCACGGGATCCTTGATCCCAGCTGTGCCGGCGGTCCCGTGGTGGTCCGACCGCAGCATTTGAAATACTGCAGGTGGTCCCGCAGTGTACCAGTGGTCCGACTGCCACCACGGGTCTGGCCCTGATTCCATGCACCCCCTTTAGGATATGTAGACCACTAGCTCACAGTGTCACCATAAGCCCCCAATACCTAGTCGGGCAGCAAGTGGTTCTGGCAACCACTGAACATGACAACCCTGGTCCCCCAGGAATCATGGTAACAAATCTAAAACCCTTTTGCTCAGTCACTCATGCTCTAGTACTCTCAGAGAAATATACAAGGAATACACAGAGGGACATTTTCAATATTTGTTGAATCAGCACGATTCTTGTATAAACTATATGTGCTGCAATGATCATTAGACAGAAGCAAATGAAAGTTATTAGAAACATCAGAATGGTGAACAGAATAAAAAGCTCAACAATGGTGGAAAACAATGTGTAATGTGGGAATATAAAGCAATATAGAAAATTGGTTGTACTCCTACTATGCAGTCCCTAACCTGAATGTTTAGGGCGTGTGTGTATCTGTTCTGCCAAGAATCTCCGTATT